>LPNX010884852.1:36707-51587 GCA_001517045.1 Pseudotsuga menziesii | reverse complement strand
TAATTTTCTAAATTACATTTATAAAACTAAAAAAATTAAGTAAAACATCACTATACAAACCTCGTAGCTTTCATAAATGTGATTTTTTAATTATTTTTTAAATACATCTAGGTAATTGAATTAACAGGAGGCGGCTCCCCTCGACGTAAGTCAATGGTCGTCCTGTCAATGCCTGAAAAGTACGTCGCCGAGAAGGTTAAGGTGCCGGATCTCCATGGTATCATGGATGGATCATTGGAGACCCATGAGCTGACAGAGTCATTAAGACTCTGCAGCTCTATCGTTAGCTCTCGCCAATGGTTGGGGCCAAGGCTTGCCGCCTATTAAGTGTTGTCAGACGTAGAATTATAGGTTATGAATTGAAAGCAACCGGACTAAGGGTAGTGGTTGGGGCCAAGGCTGACAGCCTATTAAGTGTTGTTAGATGTAGAATTATAGGTTATGAATTGAAAGTAGCCGGACTAAGGGTAGTGGTTGGGGCCAAGGCTGGCAACCTGGTTGGACTCAGTCACTTCAAAATTCCAATTAATGCATTATGCAGCATTGAAGTTCCGCACTTGGAGTAGTTGATCAGTCACTCAGACAGTAGGACGGTTAATGACATTGACAATTTGGCATCGTTGTAGGCTTGCAGCCTGGCTCGGCTCCATAACCATTCAAAATTTCTATTATTCGTCATATGCCTTAAAGTAGATGAATTATTTTCACTTTGGTATCCAACCCTAATATGGATTTAGATACTCTTCGAATTTCGAAATGAAATGTAGGAAGATATAATGTGACCTATTCATAGGGATCAATACAAAATGCAGCCTTAAAAGGGAAATATATTAGTTATTGGTTTTTAACTAAAAAAAAAGGGCCACTGTCAAAACACAGAAAGGTTGGTTTGCAGTTTGGTCGGATGCATAATTATATTCAGACCTGTGTGAAACAGTTTTTCTCTTAAAAAAAGGCCATTGTCAAAACACAGAAAGGTTGGTTTGCGGTTTGGTCGGATGCATAATTATATTCAGACCTGTGTGAAACAATTTTGCTCTTGTGTATTTAGGCTGACTTGCCTGCGAATCTATACACTAGTTCTCATTCCACATTCTACAAGTTACAACTTCCTCAAGTCATGAGTGTGTTACACTTTGAGTTGGGTTCGAAACCCTGGAGCCTTGAGGCTGGGTCTTTTCTTGAGGTTGTGAGTTCAGACTCCAGAGTATGGTTAGTGTGTCGCGTAAGACCTATGGGAGTGGAGCTTTCCAATCTTTTGGACCTGTTTCTGGAGCAACCCTTTTTATGGGATGGAGCCCTAAATTGAGGAGTAGTTTTAAATCATCTGCTATACCCGGGAGGTAAAATTCTTTTTCACTTTTTAGTGGTGGTGGAAGTAATCCTTTCCCATCAATCGGAATGTCGGCAAGGGACAACCCTTTCCAAGCACAATGGAGTACCATGGAAGGGGTCTTCCCTTCACAAGGAATGGCAGGGCTTCGTGCCTCCCAATCTTTTGGAAATCCAGTTGGAACTTGGAAGGATGGAGCCTAGAGGTGTAAGACCCTGGAACTTGGAAGTTAGAAGGATGGAGCCTAGATGCTAGACATGCTAGTTTAAGGGTGCAGCACAGCATAAGACAGAAAAATCCATGTGCCTGCCACCCAACATTCATTAGCAATTCAGCTAGAGCCTAGCTGCCGAACCTGGAAAGGTTAGTACTCTGAATCCTGATCAGTGATGATAAAAATAGTTATGCAACCAACCTGATCATGAATAGAAACGAAGCACTCATCAATTTTTTTTAAATTCTTCCAATAAAACACCCACCCAATTGGTTATTCGTAATCAGAGCATATGAATCTTCAGTTTTGCAGATAGGTGGAGACTTGACTTGAGACAGTCTATGAATTAAAAAGGACTGAAAAACCAAAGGACTAAAAAAACCCCTAATCTGTTTCACATTAATGCAGTCCTACGAGGCTACCATAGAATTACTTATCTTCTTCCCCTTCCCAACCTTACTCCTTTGGAATTTTCCAAACCCAAGAGCGAGACCTCTTATAATTTCTATCTGGATGACTCTCCAGTGCACTGTCTTGGTTTTAGGTGATATCGAGGTTGGTCCAACAATTTGAAAGACTTCATAGATAAAGATGGTTATGATTCCTTCACACCCTCAGTGTAATAAAAAGCTTTAGTGTTTTCTAAAACCCTCCCGTCTTTAATCTTTCCTATAGAAGTTTTCATTTCATAAATGTAGCAGCTAATCCATCAAGTTTTTAATCTTTCCTACAGAAGATTCCATTTTTTTAATCTTTCCTATAGAAGATTCCATTTCAGAGATGTTGGGGCTAATCTCCATCAAGATTTTAGGGCCATACTTAGGGCCATACTTCCCTGCAAATAATGGAACATATTTATATATTCCAAAATTTATCTATTGAGATTTATCTATAGACTTACAGTGCATTTCAGAATTCAAAGAGGATGTAAGATAGCTTTTACACTTACCCCATAATTCAGGGAGGTTTACTTTTTCCTTATTCCTTATTTCTTCTTGCCAAATAGTTGAATTTACTCTTATAAATGGGTATGTTGCATGTATCTCAGCCTTAATGCTTTACCTTTTTGAATTTGGATAGGCTTCCAAGGCAAAAGTAAATTAAAATTTTAAATTTATATGTTTTCCTAGCTTGTACTTTCTTCTCTTCTTCAAAGGTATTGAGTGGCTCCCTGTATTGTTAATTGTATGAGATCTTGAAATAGACATTGGAAGATAGTGAAAATTGATCTATTCTATATATTTTATTTCTTCTTAGGTTCTTAGAACTAAGTGACTTGATTGCATATTATAGTATTAGATGTTTTTTTTTATAATCAAAGTTATGGAAAAAAAAGTATTCTTACAGTTTTAGTTCATTGTTTTTATGGCTGTTTTTTTATCAATTTAAATTAATTACATTATAACAACTTAGTTTTCTTTCTATAATGTTGGTTTATGGAAATTAGTTATAGCATCTTTCTCAACAGTTCTCATTTATTGGTGTAATAAATTATTCATAAATTTTACCATTCAAATATTATGCTTCCCTGTAATAAATAACACTATTTTATGGAGAACTTGAAGGTCTCAAACACTTTTTTACTCTATATAATCTTGATCGTATTAAAGATTTTGCTACTTTATAGCCTACAAATATATCAATTGAATGAAAAGTTTATAGCCTAATGTATAGCTTCAGTCTTTCTATGAGAATGAAAAGTTTCTGGCATGCACTTAATAGCAATGGCATATGGCATCAACTCATCGTTGTTAAATACATGAAAAATATGCCTTTGCACACTTGGTTTAGGGAAAAAAGATTTAAAGTTTGGAATGTCTCGATAATTTGGAGAGGCTTTCTCTCTACTTTACCGTGGATTGGAAAAGGACTTCTCTGGAATGTTGGTGATGGCTCTGTCATTCGTCTGGGCGTGGATCCTGTTGTTGGGTTGGGCTCTTCTTTTATTCTACTAAGAGATTTGAGAGTTTATTTGGAAGACTACGAGATTGTTTCCCTAGCTCAAGCAAGAAAACACACCTCCTCTGCTACGGGCTATTGGTTCACGGCGGATGAGCTAGATCTAGGAGGGGAATGGAAAATTCTTTGGGATAATTTTATCAGGGGGCTGGAATTTAGCAGAATCCGTCTTATTGATCAATGTGACTCTCTTCTCTGGTCACAAAATAATTATGTGGGCCCGTTAACTGCTGAAAAAGGATATGATTGTATTCTCTCTGTCAGTTGTTCAGATTTTCATGAACCAGTTCTGGATTTCCTGTGGAATCAAAACATTTCTCTGAAAATAGCTTATTTTACTTGGCTCATGGCTAGAGGCAGGATTTTAACATGGGATCAGCTTCAGAGTAGAGGGTTTCATGGCCCGAGTAGATGCGTTCTATGTGAAAGGAATGAAGAGGATAATTACCATCTATTTTTGGCTTGCCCATTCTATGTTCGTATCTTAGCATACTTCGAGGCTAAGTTTGGGCTCTCCTTTCCTTCCTTTAGTTCTGTCTCATCCTTTCTGGCTCAGTGGTTTAGTTCCCTTACGCGTACAGCTTCCTTTAGATACCTGCCACTCTTTATATTCTGGGCTTTATGGCTTCTTCGAAATAGCTATCTATTTGAAAACAGGAAACCTTCTTTCTCTGCTCTTATATCCAGGGTTGAAGGTTTATTAAATTCCTACCCACCTCCAATGAGAATTAAAAAAATTCAAAATATTGGTTGTAAACCTTTGAAGGTCTATCCTTGTGCATTTTTCGATGGGGCTGCTGCGAAGAATATAGGTGGCTCAGGTTTCGCAATCTATCTAAATGATTCTCATTACTTCAGCTTCTCTATGGGAGTTGGTTGCAACACTAACACTAGAGCAGACTTATTGGCTCTCTGGGCAGTCCTTAGGGTGAGCTCGATGATGGGTCTTCCCATGCATTTGATCTATGGCGAATCTATGGTTATTATATCTTGGATAAATAGAATCTTTGCACTTGATGTTCCTACACTGATGCACTGGTGTAATGATATTAGAATTATGCTTCAAATGGCCCCTCCGGTGATTTTCAAACACATATTTCGTGAGCATAACTCGCTAGCAGATGGTCTCTCTAAACAGGCCCTGAATTTGGATATGGGATATGGAAATTTCTCTGAAACTTTGGATGGAATGGTCATAAATCATGGCCAATTGGTTCTTTTTTAGTGTTGCTGAGCCATACATTTTTCATCTTTTGACTGTCAGCATTTGATTGATCAACTTAGTCTGTTTCTGTATGAGACCATTCAGTCAGTAGGTCTTTCTTTGGAATGTATGTTTGACGACCATCTTCGATCTTACTCAACATATTCTGATCTGATTTATCAGGGATGATGAGAAAAGTCTGCTATGATCAGACTTTTTTTTCTTTATTCTGGATGGCAGTTGTCTGCATGTTTACATCTTATGTCTATGTGATATGTTTTATCTCACAACATCATAAATATGGTTATTGTAATTGATGTCTTTTGATTCCTATGAATAACAAAGACTGGTATTTTTTCCTCTGAAAAAAAAATATATCAATTGAATATGAGCTTTTCAATCTTAGTTTCCATAAATATAAAGTTCTTTCTCGCAAACTTGACTAGGTTTATATACTCAAGGATGTTGTGGTACGAGCTTGAAAACCTATTAATTTTGTGTATCTAAGATTTTCCTCCATATATACTTTAGCACCATTCCTTTGAGAGGAGGAGTATCTTAGGGATACGACAAAGCCTTCCAGATTAGAGTTAGGATAATCACAAGAGGTCCTTATAGAGGTTATGGGAATGACATGTGCAAGCAGCCCAAGAGCACCGAAGAGGTTAAGGAGAATTTAAATATTTATCAAAATAAAAATGATTTAGTGGATTATGTTTTCATTGATAATAAGACTCATTGGTTGATGGGAAGACTGTTTACCACAATTAATTTGATAGAAACTTAGATACACTTCATTTGGCCTTGAAAAAATTTGGCTTTAGGCAGATGCCAATTGTTGTTGGAAAGGTTAGATGGCCAACATATGGGGGGTTAATGCAACCATAAACAATGCAAAAAGATTCATTCAAGGAGTGATAAACCATGTTATAAGCAACAAGGGAACCCAATTTCACTTGGAAACCCCAATAGAAAGATATATTTTTAATCTGTTAGATGAGGACCAAAAAACATTATGCATGGAAATTTTGAAAGACAGTGGGGTATATTTACATTTGATGGTCAACTTAAATATGAGATTGACATAGGGCAAGGCTGAAAGAGTTTGGTGAATGCAGAATATGTTCAATACCTCTCTTCAAGGTGGTATGTTGCAAATGATAATCATGATCTTACTAATGTATCAAGGCATCTATAATAGGCCAGGCCTGCTCAACTTCAGATTGTACAACCCTCTTTCTATAGGTTCTTGCAATCATATTAGGTCACTGGAATATATTTCTTATTCTTTTAACAACTACTATCAACTCCACAATCAATAAGGTGAGCAAATAGTGAGCCATATGCCTCTAATTTGTACATCAGTGCAATGAAACACTAGATAGTCCAATAGACCTTTCTAGTATGTACACTAACTTTTCTTGGCAGTACAAGGAGTATGGCCCAAATCCTCGACAACTGAATAATTCTGGGCGGCTCGGGCATTTGTATTATGCCCTGAGCGCTTAAGTACCCCCTTAGGAATGCGAGGTGCAGCCTCAGGTTTATCTGCAGGTTTCTCAATGCGCAAAGGGGTTCTTGGTGGATCAGGTTCTTTGCCTGGGTTGGGTTGTGACGATCCATAATATTTCGCACGAGTCACAACCTTGGCAACACGGACCATGTTAATGCACCCACGAGCACTAGTCTCTGGTGGATCATTCTCACTAGATTGCTCCTGGGACTTCGAGTTCATATTCTGGTTATGCGGTAAAGGGTTCGTTAGCACAGCTGGGCCTTATGCCAAGAGTCTCGAAGCTTCATCAATTCGGGGGCACAAGTAAGTGAGGTGATCATCCTTACATAGCTTGCAAGGGAAATTAACCTTACGTTTCGCTTGCTTGTCCCCACTAGCATTCTGATCGTTCTTGTCATTATTGGTAGCATTCTCATTCCTATTCCCACTTTTTTGATTATTATTCTTACCGTTTTTTCTAATCCATCTGGGTTGCTGGTTACCCTTCTGGTCCAACGATTGCACAGAAAGTACATTTTCCGTTTTGGTGGGTTGAGACGAAGCCGTAGCTTGTCCCAAAGTAGACTGGTTGAGCGACAATTGACTAACTTGTTTTGCAACCGAATCTGCAGGTTTCGCACTTGCACAACCCACAATGCCATCGGCATGTGCTCCAGGTTTGACCTTGGGATCGAAACTAGAATGAGGAGCGTTGGAAATAATCTCATATAGCAAACCTGACTAAGCATAAATCAAGTCCATTTCTTGTGCCCTAAAGATTGCTTGTTCCTCATTCTGCACTCCGGATGTAGAAACATCCTTCGCGATATATGGCAATAAAGACTTGAGGAACCACTCGAGAAGGAACTCTGGCGGTATAAAAGCTTTAATTAATCTCTTCCGTCTACGCCACTCCTGAATATGATCAGAACTATGGGTGGCTTTATCTTGTCGAAATGTCAACAAGAGTTCAGTACCAACGTCATAGCATACTAGTAGCTGGAAGTGATTAAGAAAAGTCATCGCAAGATCATCGAACAAGGTAAAAGCTCCCTTTCGTAATTCTATATACCATTTCGCAGCAGGCCCCGTGAGGGTGCATTGAAATAGTCACAAGCAGACTGAGTCCTGATGTAAGGAATTCGAAGAGCACCAAAGGTGAAATGTGGTAATGTGTTCACTCGGATCCTCTCCCAGTTTGCCTTTGAACTTAGGTATGTCCGATGGAAACTTGGTAGGGATAGCCGGCCAAGCCGGGTCATGAGCCACGGGATCGTTTGTAAGTCTCGATAAGTCAGGAAGGTTAAGCGTCGCGAGGAAAGGTATCCTAGGATGATGAGGTCGATGGACCGCTCCTTGGTTCACATAGGTTTGAGCAACACCATGGCCTTGGCCATAGTGTCCTCCTCCTGTCTGACCTATATAAGCTGACGTGGAAGTACCATAGTAAGGTGGACCTTAACTAGTAGGAGCTACGAAGCCATAATTAGGAGAGTAAGCAGGTTGTTGATACCCGCCTCCGTAAGGTGAAGAAACCTATCCATATTGCATCCCGTAATAAGGTCCATAGGTCATCACATGCGATGTCCCATGGGACACTCCGTAGGTAGGAAGATAAGCTCTAGAAGGGGGAACATACATACCAGAAGTAGGTATATATGCCCCGGACGTAACAAGCTGACCACTATAAGCGTGAATATAGCCACCCGAAGCAGTGGGTGGTATATGAACTTGAGACACAATCGGCCTAGTAACCGCAGTATGGACCTGACTCGTAGCCATATATCGGCTCGAAGGACCCCACGTGGATAAGGTGGATGATGTACATTTGAAGAACTCGGAACTGAAGACAAAGGAATCTGAGTAATAAGATATGTACTACCGCCTATTGTCACCCGTCTCGAACCTGGTATCCTAATCAAATCACTAACCCTAGACCTAGGAGGGGGATGAGATGTAGCTTCCACCACTGGGACGGAAGGTGCAATGTGACTAGTACTCCCAAACCTCTCCGCAAGGTAAGGAATGGGATTGCCCCCAGGCATAGTGCTAGGCTCAAATTCGGATTCGACATGAAATGTCAAATCGTGCATAGGAAAACCAGTCGTAGCATAACTACCATAGCTAGTGCTGGCAGGTTCAAAGTGAGTCTCGGCATCTTCCGGCTTTCCATACCGGTAATGTGTCAACGGGGAATCAGCCCTAGGGTGAGTAGGTCTATCGTGCAAAGATCCTGTCTGGGAAATCACAGGATCGAAATCAGCTAGGTCAGGTGAAGGATCATATGTAGGAGTAAATTCCCCATCGTCAACATGAATGGGAGGAGGTGGCTTAGGAATAGTCTCTTAATGATTCTCCATGGTGTGTGACATAGTCCACCTGGATTATCTAGGTCTCTCTCCCAAAGGAGGAGGAGAAGTGGTAGGCGGAAGTCCTGCTAACTGACGAGAACGGCACGGAACCGCACTCGAATCCACAATGACTCAAAACAAAAATAGCAAAGACTCTCTATTTACATAAACCCTAGGCCAACTAGCGTGCATAGAGCAATCACTACTAAAATCTAAAGCCAAATGCAAGCAAACAAGGGCTGGATAAGTAAGCTATCGAATGAAGCAGGTATGTCTCTCCTAGGAGAGCCCTGAGACTCCCATACACAACAAGCGGAGGTACGTAACCAATTATTGTGGCCCTCAGCTTCAACGCGTAAAGCGACTGTGCTGTCTGAACCTAACCTGGTGGGACACTTGCAGAATAACCTCTACAAGTACCCCCTCGATATCCTAGGTAAGGTCACTAAGGTCACCTCAATATAATCAAAGCTCAGGCGGACAGTCGCAGGCGGGATTGACCATATGGGTAGGGTAGCAAAGCCCGAAACTCTCGAAAGAGCCCCCAGATACGAATACAATCCTGGAAATATCTCCGGTGCTACTCAGTTATGGCTAGGGGTCATCCCAATCAATAACTGCTCACACTGCCTCGTGCTTAACTCCCGTTTGAGAGGAGGATCCTGAGAACGATGGTTACACCAAGGATTTCACACACTCCCTGGATAGACACCTAGATTTTGTTGTTTAGTGATCTTGGAGAATTGACTTACAATGAACTATTCCAAGATCCTAAAACCTAAGCTTGTTGGTGCACCCTAGAAAAGAAAAGAGTGTAATTCATTTTAATTAGCGTTGATTTTAGTTGGATTTATTACCCAAAAATAGGATATGGTCGTGCAACTAGTGGTGTTATGACGCAACATGAAGTAAAATGCACACCGTAACAATCAATGCAAATGCATTGTGTCCATGTAAACAGGGTATGCTACTACGTGAAATGCACAATTCTTCTTCAAATGATGAATGCAAAATTTTCCTATATGAAGTCCTAACTAGTACTTCAAAGCAAATCTAGATCTAGTGCAAGCACAATGAAACGTGCAAAATGCAATGCATTATGATAAGCAAATGTTTTTGGATTTTTTGAAAATATAAGAGATACAAAAAGCAAAAGAATGATTCTACCACCTCCAGACTCTGCAAGCACACATAAACAACATCCAAGCAAAGAACTAAGGTAAAAGAACTTTAATGCACTAATCTCAAACAAAAAATCGAAAATGCCATAACAAGAACTTTCCCAAAAAAAAAATTAAGCTAAAAAAAAAACGTTTCCGGTCAGAAACAGAGGTCAAAACAAACTCAGACAGTGCCAAAGGAGACTCAGCAACTAATAGAATTCACCTAGCAACCAATTAACTTCCACAAAAGGGAAAAATCCAGGGTATACACGACTGTTCGCAGTAAACCCGCGTGTATACACGGAACTCACAGAGGAAACCGTGTGTATACGCGACTGTAAATCAAAAACCCGTGTACAGGAAGAAAAGGTGCATAAAACAAGGAAAATAGATAGGCTGAGACAAACTTCACTCCAATCAGACTCTACCAGGCATACATGCCACCAGACCTGACACAGAAACAATAGAGAAAGAGCAATTCAAATACATTGAATGCCGAGAAAATCACCCCCAAAGGACAACTACTAGGAACTCCCCAGCGGAGTCGCCAATTCTGTTACGGAGAGAAATTCCTACGGATTGGGGTACCAAAACAGACAACTTTGAATCTAGAAATCAATCTTTCCCAATATGCAATAGAAATAAAATGTCTAACACTAAAGGATCAGACCTCATACCTTATTCCGGACGGTTGAAGTAGATCCCTGTTGAGCTTTCCAATCTTTAGCTTGAATTGATATAATACTTCCTCAACAACAAGTAAACAATACAAGCATACTATATATCATGGTGTTAGATCTATTCTAGCATATATAATCAATAATGTAAAAGCATTTGACATATTCCAATGGATACAATATTCAATCAAATACACATCATTGGACAGGAAAAGATAGTTCTTATTAATATAAATCATAGATTACAAGATAGATACAACCTCTGACGGCATGTCTGTGAACTAGAGAAACTGAATCCCCCACTTGGGCCTCCTCCACCTCAATCCTCCATCTCACGATAGCAAGCTCACTAGCAAAAGGAAATCTTGGGAAGAACACAAAAGTGCTCCAAAGGGACAAAGGGATGCAGACTCAAGTATAAATTCCGGAAACAATGGACTATAGTTTCTTTGCTTTCAATCTCTCTATATGCCTTCAATGTACCAAGGGGTTCCTTATATATCTTCACAAGGGATAATGAAGGGTCGAATCCGAGCGATCTCAAGGCATATGGAAGGCCAGGAGTCGAATGAGTCGGATCCATGTCAAGGAAAACTCCAAAAGTATTTGGATTATGCACACATCCCGATGTACGCGGTTATATGGGTCAAACCCGCGTATGTACGCGGTTATCAGGTAAAAATCTGGGTATATAATTTTTCATATAGTATTAGGGATGATCAAGGAAACATCAAAGGATAAAATATGGTCCATGGGGTCTAAAGAGTCTACAACGGGACAGGGGAAGGCCATACAAAGTGTGATTCACCTGGAGTGGTGAAATCCGCTATAACACCCTTAACGAGAAGGTTATTCTAATGACAACATCATCATAGACTATAGGAGAACAAAGAGACAATATCTTTAGAAGTATCAAGGTAATACATCTATACGTGATAGGAAGTTTTCACAATCAGTAACTGGAACAGTTACTCTTCAATGTCTTCATCTTCTGCATCACATGATCACTTGATCCTTTGGCAGCAACACTTCGATCTTTCGATCCTTCGTAGAAACACTTTGATCTGTTGATCCTTTGCAGAAGTACTTAGATCTTCGATCCTTTGCAAAAGTACTTAGATCTTTGATCCTTTGCAGCACTTTCAATCTTATTGATCCTTTGTATCAGCACTTCTATATTAGATCCTTTGTAGAAGTATTTCGATCTTCTTGATCCTTTGTAGCAGCAACACTTTGATCATTTCAATCCTTTTCAGCAATACTTCGATCTTCTTGATCTTTTGCAATCGGACTATGATCTACTTGATACTTTGTCACCATGCTATCTATAGTACACATGATCTCTTTGCGGGATGATCAATCCCTATCACTTTAGGACGTAAGTCCAAGGATGATGCAATCCTCCATCATCCTAGTCCATGATATCGACTAGCTGAATTGTCTACAACTAAATGTAGATCTCAAACACACCTAGTGCAGGACCTATCATCTGTGAGGACTCATCATAGACCATCCATACCACATAGTTTAGTATTATACTACAGTATCTACACTCATGTGTAGGTATACTTTTACATTCAAAAGTATTGTCTGCAGAGCAGATCTCGACCGCATAAAAACATTTCGGCCCTCATCATAGAACATCCATAACACTGAGGTTAGTACCACTCCCAAGTTAGTGTTATACTATGATGTCCATGAGGACTCATAATAGAGAATCCATACGACTAAGGTTATGACCACTCCCAATCCAGTGTTATTCTATGGTATCTACATATGAATGTAGGCATACTCTCCATACAAGAGTATTGTCTGTAGAGCAGATCTCAACCCCATACAAAATATCAGTCCTGCCATCCATGCGTGTTACAAAGAGAAAATTCCTATGGCTTGGAGTGTACCACAACAGACAGATTTGACACTAGAAATCAATATTTCCCAATATGTAAGAGAAACCAAACATCTAACACTAAGGGATACTGAATCGTACCTTATTCCGAACGGTTGAAGTAGATCCCCATTGAGCTTTCCAATTCACATTTGTGTTAGCAATTCACTCTCAACAACAGAAAACAAGACAAGCATGCTATATAATATTGTGTTAGACCTACTCTAGCATATATATTCAATGATGCATAAGCAATTAAACACATACATGGATTCAATATTCATATTCAATTGCACATAACTAGAGAGGAAAATATATTTCTATTAATAAAATCAGAGATTACAATAGTGACAACCTCTATCGGCATGTCTACAAACCGGAGAAACCAAGTCCTCCACCTGGGCCTCCAGCACCTCAATCCTCCATCTCTTGATAGTAAGCTCACAAGAAAATGTAAGCTTGGGAAGAACACAAAGTGCTCCAAAGGGACAAAGGGATGCAAACTCAAGTATACGCAAACTATGGAAACAATGGACTATAGTTTACTTACTATTCAATTCCTCTCCTTCAATGTATGCAAAGGGTTCCTTATATAGCACTCCAAAAGGGTAATGGAGGGTTGAATACGAGTGTTCTCAAGGAATTTTGAAGGCCAAGAGTTAAGTTATTCAGACTCCTATGAGGAAAACTCCAAAATTATTTGGACTTATGCACGTATCCCAATGTACGTGGGTTTGAGGTCAAAAGTCGTGTGTACATGCGAGTATGTGATTAAAAGTTGTGTACAATAATAAACAGGGGTTTTTAAGGGATGAACTTGGAACATCAAATGATAATATGAGTCCATGGCATCTAAAGAGTCTGCAGAGGGACAGGGGAGGCCATAAATATGTGATCAACCATGTGTGGTAAAATCAGTTATAACAGATGCACCTAATGTGTGAGGTCAGAGGGATGACATGAGGGTCGAAATACATTATAAAATCCATCCCACAAGTGGATTAATGAAGACCCATGTGGAAGAACCAGCCACTCATTAGTACAATACAATGATAAATCTCTGCATATGACTACAAATACATAGAGCAGTCCCAGATACATAAGAGTACAATGGCCATGAATAGGCATGATATACAAAATGTGACATGTGTGGTCATTGCCACGTAAAATATACAATAGATCAGAATCTCCAAAGTAGATGAAGATGTACAATAGATCAAGATCTCCATAATGTTTGAATATACACAATGGATCAAGATCTCCATAATAGCTGAAGATATCTGGTATACACTAGAATCACGTCACGAGAGCTGAAATCTCATGAACACTGGAACGATCAAGGAGGTAGCATATATGGAATGCCACCAAGCTGGAAGTTCTTCTACACGAACCACTATGAGTACATGTCCTACTATGTGAATCGATGTGTTGAGGTCAAACATAGTAGTCCATCATCTAATTACCAGTCATTGATGTATACCATTAACAGACGCAAGATCACCCACCGATAATGAAAATGGGAATCAAGGTACAGTATGCAATCTAACAAGTGTGAATATATTTGTTGAGGTCGAACACTTGGTAGAATCCATCGATCAGGGTACATTGATGTATTCCCAAAAACTGTCAATGGCAAGAGAACCTACCACTGATGACTATAAGTCTCAAAGAACTCAAAGGACTCTAGACTCCTATTCCAGAATAAATGATCTGATGTTGATGGAATGGAATCCGCTGGAAGGAGGGAATTAAGGCATCCCCCATAAACCAACACAAGGTACTCAGCAACACTGTATAATGTGGGAGAAAAATATGTGTACAAACCAATAACAGTACCAGGAATGGCCCACATGCAAAGTCAAGATAACTGAGGAGTGGTCGACTCAGGATTCAACTTCCTTTGAACAAGAGAATAAAGGAAAATGGTGACTGAAGGTAGGCAGCATGGACTCGATATGCAAACTGGGACATCTCTGTGATACAAGAAGCACCAACAGAGGCTCCATAGGGACTGGAAGCTTAACTAGTCGGTGGAGGTAAACTTAGAGTAGCGAGTACAACTCCTAAAGTCAAACTAATACCCAACCAACGAATGTGATATATAGTGCTTTGTTCAAAGGTGACACAACTCAACTAATGCCAAAGATAACATCTTTTCTTGTCTGGATTTTTGGTTTTTTATTTTTTTTGGGATTTTTTCAAATATTTTGAAAAGCTTGAAAAAGAATAAAAGTGATTTATAGTACAAATCTAGGAGGAGACGAGTTTCAGGGGGACAAGCAAACTAATTCCAAGCAATGGAACATGCATATGCTCAATGCAAGGATATATGTGCAGGATAACAACACTCGGGGGAAGGTCTCCTCCCCATAAAAGGGATGATCAAGCTATAAAAGATATGTAAAAAGGCCATGCTTGGATAGACATGAAACAAGATCAGGCTATATGGCTGATAATTCAAATTCAGGGAGCTGGCATAAAGCTCAAGAAGGAAAGAAAAACTCATGAAAATGCAATTACAACTTGATATATACAAGGGAGTCCCAAGGGAAATGGCTAGCATAAAGTTCAAGAGGAGAATGAAGCTCTTTCTCAA
>LPNX010884852.1:7532-35476 GCA_001517045.1 Pseudotsuga menziesii | reverse complement strand
TTTTTTAATATATGAAATCAAAAGACATGTTTTTGGTGTGACGACACATGATGAAACTTTGTCATGTACATGCATATGTGGGACCATGACAGGAAGAAGGATTTCCTCGTCACCGACAGAGGGGAAGAGGTGATGAGATCATGGGTGTGGATGTGGAGCGGACGCTCCAAAGCATCCACACAAACTTTGTTTGCTTGACACAAAGGGTTCCCATTACACAAGTCGAGGACTTGCCTGAGGCTATGCAGCGTCGAGTGGTTGGGGTACCACGGGCATGGGTTCAATTATTTTGTCAACTAGCTAGAGTCGTGGTGTGATACCATGATCAGCACCCTCCTCCACCTCAGGCTTAGAGACCTGGGTGTATATTTTGGTGGCTCGAAAGCCCCAATTTTGTATATGACACTTATGTATTATGACGTCACCTTTTTTGGACTTAATGAAAAATATTTATGATGATCGATTTCTATTATATTTACATGTGTAAAATGTGTTTGTGAAATGCTTATGGTCTGTGAAACAAATGACAATCTAGTACATAGTTAGTATATGAATCAACAACTTGATTAAAATTTCTTGGAATATGAATGTATGTTATACTCTCAAATTTTTGTTCTAGCAATCTTACACGCAAGAATCTTCATAATATTGTCGAATCCCTAACATGATACAAGCCATTAAGTTGTGAGACCACTAACTGTGAATCAAGACGTACCTCAAGAGAAAGAACATGATGTGAAATGGCATCCTACAATAATTCAATCACAGAAATATATTTAGCAACATTGTTCGAAGAAGGTCGTAAACATACGCCTCCTGAATACAACACTTGACCCGTAGGAGTATAGATCACCCAAGTAGCCGAAGATGAGTTCTAAGTGTGGCGGATAGCACCATCAATGAATCCTATGTAAACATAAGACTCCATCAAAATATTCCATAGAAAACGAAAGCTAATCAACAAACCCGATCACCATAAGAAGACCTAACTATGCAATGAAAAAATGTACAATAATATACAAAAAGTTAGCCCTGGCTAAAGATCATGCATAGTACTTTTTAAGATAGAGCCTATTTCTAGGCTCCGCCAAGGTTGTCCCTTCATAATCCACCAACTCATAGGCGCCTTTCTATAAGAAACGTTTAACCACATAAGGACCATGCCACATCGGGTTGAACTTTCCTTCCCCTAATGGTTCCTTAGCTTGATCCCACAAAAGGACCAATCCACCTTCACTAAACCTCCTAGGACAGAAATACTTATCGTATTGGACCTTAACACAATGCTTGTTAACCTCAAGAGCCACTAAATCATCTCGATGTTGCTCATCAAGCTGCTCCAAGTGGACTAGATGTTCTTCCAATGCGGAAGTCTCTGGTAAAAGCTCCACAGCTAGCTTCATCACTCATCTCGTGAGAGGTGAGTAGGAACCTTCAATGTTTGCAAATAAACAATAATATCTCCATACCAAGGGTATGCGGTTGAGATGAGAAATATATGCTCATCAATAAGAGAATACTCATGAACCTCTTCTTCATCCAAATTTGGAAAATTCGATATGAGCTCAACAAATATTAATGATTTCTTTGACTTTGCTGAAACAAACTCAAGATCAAACTCTTGCAATATCACAATCCATTTATTATACTTTCCCCCAATCATCATTTTGGTGAGGATGAATTGAAATGGATTGGTGTGAGCTACGACCAAAGTTTGGCAAAGGAGGATGTAATGCCTAAAACATTGAACCGCATGGACGGTGGCTAAGGCTAGCTTCTCAACATGGGTATAACGAAGTTCCACATCAATAAGGTTTCAGCTCAGATAATATATGACATGCTCATGGAGCTCCTCATCCTCTTGAACCAATACCATACCAACCGTCTCCTGAGACATGGCCACATAAATAAAAAAGTCACAGCTATAGTCAGGTGGACTAAGCATGGGGGCTAATGCCAAGGCATTCTTAAGAGCATCGAAAGACTCCTGGGCTCACTCATCCCAGTAAAAAGGGGTGTCTTTCTTCAACAAACGCATGAAGCTTTTAGTCAAAATGGAAAAATTGACTACGAACCTTCACAAGAATTTTTCCATACCTTGTAAATATTGAAGATGTCGAATGTTACGCAGGGGAGACAATTGAAGTATTACCTCAACCTTCAAGGGATCGACTCTAATACCCTCCTTAGACATGATGAATCCTTGTAAACAACCAACCTTCACACAAAAGATGCACTTGTGAGGATTTAACCGAATTTGATAATGACGACATCTTTAGAAAACTAATTGCAAATGATAAATATGACGCACCCTCAAACAAGAGTGAGCAACTAGATCACCCCAATACACTTCAACAATATTTTTTGAGATCACGGAAGGCAAAGTTCATGGCCCATTGAAACATACCTTCGGTGTTTTTAAGGCCGAAGGGCATGTTCCGACACACAAAAGTTCCCCAAGGAAAACTAAATGCAGTATTATGTTGTTCCTCGGGCTTAATTTGTATCTGATTATATCCAGAAAAGCCATCCATAAAAGAAAAAAACATCACTTCTCACACACTCATCCAAAATTTGATCAATAAATGGTGTAGGGAAATTATCTTTAGGACAAGCTTGATTTAAATCATGGAAATCAGTGCATATTTGGATCGCTCAGTGCTTCTTATCCACCAGAATGGGATTTGAAACCCACCCCATCAAGGGAACAAGATAGATAAAACCATCTTTGAGCAGTTTTTATATCTCTACTTTAATAGTGGGTGCTTTCCTAGGATTCACGGCACACAAACGTTGTCGAACCGGTTTTGCATCCGGGTATGTTTTTATTTCATGTTTGACAATGTGAGGGTATATTCCTGGAATTTCCTTGTATGACGACGCAAAAACATCATGAAACTCTTTCAAAAGCTTGGTATACTCTTTAATCTCATCGAGGGAACAATCCGCCCCAATGTAAACGTTCTCAATATTACTAGGAGCACGAGAAATGTTGATAGGAATCATTGGTGATAGGTTAGCCATGTTCCCTTCAGCAATTTGACTAGGAGAGATTAATGGGACCGTGGGGCTACCAACTTTATCGCTTAGAATTGCCCTAAATTCATCACACTCTAAACAATCAAGCTTAGGGAGGAAATGCGATCTATGGTGCAGCCCTCCCCAAGGTTGTTCTATCCCGGACATATCCTCAAGAATAGCTTCATAAGATGGAAAAACATCATCAAGGTAGTCTTGAGAGTGAGATGACTCTACTGCCCAAGTAGGTAGCACATAAGGGTCCTCCTCCTTCATCCACGAAGAGGAAAGACTAGGCTTTACAACATGATCAAAATTCACTTGATATGCCACCAATGTTGCAGGAAACGGCACGTCTATATCGAAAGGTATAGAATTATCACTCAAAGTACACGATGAGGAAGAATACAAGGATCCTCCATACGAGAGGTGTGAAATGGGACCGAATTCAACGAGGTCGAATCCCAACCAACACTAGACCCAATCATAAGAATGAGCGCAGGAAAATTAAAGGTTCCCATAAGAGAATGATACATACCCAAACCCACATTCTCAGTTGCCGACTGAGAATGATCAATAATTAGGATAGAAGCTCCCGATGATGCTTTCACAGTCAGATTCTGGAAAGATTTTTTATCAATAGTAACGATCTTCCCATTCAACGGAAAACAAACCACTTGGAAGAGGGAAGAGGCTACAGCTTGCATATTGTACATCGAGTTCCTACCCAGCAAAATATTGTAGTCAAGGGGCGCATCAAGCATCTCGACCTCAATCGCAATAGTCTTCGCCCCCAACTAGAACTCTAGGGAAGGAAGTATATCGTGCGGCCAAAATGATCTTCCATCAAAATTAGTCAACATGTTCACATATTTAGACAATGCGGGAGAACTTAATCCCTTACAACAATCCAAATACATCATGGAAGTGGCAGCGCCTTCATCAATAACAGTGTGCATGATGGTGTTATTCAAACACTCTACGTGAATCAAAAGAAACACATAGTAAGGAAATATAGGTTGGATTCCATGAGTTTCAAATTTGATCACGCAAGGAGAGCTATCATCACCAACCCCAAGAGAAAACAACATGGCCTTTCTCTACGAAGGACAAGTCTAAAGTACTTCTAATGCAGACATTGCATAAGGAGTCTGGCCCAAATCCTTGACAATTGAATAGTTTTGGGCGGCTTGAGCATTAGGATTGTGCCCCAAGTGCTTCAACACTCTCTTAGGAATGTGAGGCATAACTTCATGTTTATCCGTAGGCTTTCAATTCACAAAGAGCTCTCAGGTGGAGCAGGTTCTTTCCCAAGGTCTGGTTGTGACAAACCATAGTCTTTCACACGCATCACAACACTAGTATCTTTCACCATGTTGATGCAACCATGACCACTAGCGGCATCTGGCGGGTTTTGAGTTCCACTAGACGCACAACCAGGATCAACAGTGCTCGAGTTCATATTTTGATTATTTGGTAAATTAGAGGAAATTTCAATTTAAAATGGGCCTCCTAAAAATAATACAAATTCCACGTCACCATGTATTAACCAATCAAAATTCTTTAAAATTCAAAAAGGGATCACCTCTTAAACATTTTTTTAATATAAATTTGGGGATAGGTATCATAAAAAAACTACATTTTTTGTTCGTATTTTAGACATATCTCCTTGTGTTTTTACTCAAATTTTTATCGGGAGAGCTCGTTGGATGCGGAATTAAATTTCACATCCAATGAGTACCCACTTGACATACTTTTGATGGGCCCCACTACACCAAAAACAAGAAATCCCTGAAAAACGAGCTCTCCCGATCGAAATTTGAGTAAAAACACAGGGAGATATGTTGAAAATATGAACAAAAAAGTAGTTGTTTCTTTTCTTCCTCCAAAATTAATAACTATTATTTTATTAATTTTCCTTAGGAGACCCATTTTGAGTTGAAATTTCCTCTAATGAGGATTAGTAAACATAGTTGGTCCTGTGCTATGAACTTCAAGGAATCTTCCATACGAGGGCACAAGTGAGTGAGGTGGTCATCCCTGCACAACTTGCAAGGAAACTTAACCTTTCACTTAGACTTCTTGTCCCCCCCTGACATTATTATTGTTATTGTTCTTGTCATTAGCCCCATTATTATTATTATTCCCACCCTTATTATTTTTTCCTTTCTTTTTATTCCTTCCAGGTTGTTGGTTACCTTTCAGGTTCGACGATTGCAGAGAAATTACATCCGTTGACTGGGTAGGAAGGGGAAAATTCGTAGCTTACCCTAGCATATATTAGTTAAGTGATAACTGGCTCACTTGTTTAATAACCGAATCCATAGGTTTGGTACTTGCAGAGCCAACAATACCATCGGCATGTGGCCCAGGTTTGAACTTGGGGTCGAAATTGGAACGCGAAGCATTAGTTATGATCTCATAAAGGAACCCAGACTGAGCATAAATCAAGTCCAACTGTTGAGCCCTAAAAATAGCTTGGTCCTCGTTTTACACTCTAGATGTGGAAACATCCTTCGTGATATAGGGTAACAACGACTTGACGAACCACTCTAGAAGAAACTCTGGTGGTATAAAGGATTTAATCATCCTCTTCTGTCTACACCACTCTTGAATATGATCTGAAATATGTGTGGCTTTGGCTTGCCGAAATGTTGACAAGAGTTCGGTACCGGCATTGTAATGCACGAGTAGCTGGAAGTGGTTAAGAAAAGTAATAGAAAGGTCATGAAACAAATAATATGTCCCCCTAGGTAACTCTATATACCATTTCATGGAAGGACCCGTGAGGGTGCGTTGAAATAGTCTCGAACAAATAGAATCATCGTTCAAGGAATTCAAAGAGCACCAAAGATGGAAGGTCATAATGTGCTCACCAGGATCTTCACCATCCTTACCCTCGAACTTTGGAATGTCCAAAGGAAGTTTGGTAGGAACTGTCAGCCATGCCGAGTCATGAGATACAGGATCATTCGTCAATCTTGATAGATCGGGTAGATTCAAAGTTGCTAGGAAAGGGAGCCTAGGTTGAGCCGGTGGGTTCCATGCTCCCTGATAGGACTAGTTAGCATAAGGCTGACTGCTATATACACCATGGCCTTGGCCATTGGGATAATAACCTCCTCCCATTTGACCCATATAGGGTTGCATGTAAGGATTGTGATGTGGATTCCCTTGATACTAGGGCGCTACAAAGCCATAATTAGGTGACTGATACACAGGTTGATACCCGGACCCATAAGGTGTGTAGGTTTGTCCATAAGATGGTCCATAAGAAGTTACATAATATGTTCCATAATATGTTCCATAAACTGGACCATGAGATGGTCCACAGGAATTTCCATGGGAAGATACATGTCATGCTGAAACGGAAGGAGGCACATGGCCTTGTGACTACTGTGCTAGCAGAAGTAGGACAAACATGGCTAGTAGTAGAACTCCAGCCAGAAGGCCCACTAGAGTTAGGAGGAAGATGCATGGTTAAAAAATCATTTGAATGGATTGGTGTAGAATACGATGGAATATGTGAAGGAATATAACTCATGCCCCCAATATTCACATGTCTAGGTTCTGGTCCCTGAATAGGAACACTAGTGTTAGGCCGAGGATGTGTGTGTGAAGGAACCTCCACTAAAGGGATGGAAGGTGTAATGTGACTAGAGCTGCCAAAAATCTCCACCTGGAAAGGAATGGAAGTGCCCCAGGTGCAGCACCAGGGTCAACACCTGATCCATCATGAGGTGTCATACCGGTATCAGGAATATCAGGCATGCCATACCTAATAGTGCTAGTGTTAGTGTATGCGTGGTGAGTCTCATTTCTTGGAAGCCAATATCAATGATTAGGGTTTCTGGGTTCTATGAATAGTGAAAAATATTCTTGTGATGGTCAAGTCGAATGATGAATAGACCCTACCAAATTCTCGTATGTGCTAGGAGGTTCATCTTCCCATACATGACGAGGAAAATCAGGAATCTCCAGAATCTCATGCTTGTGATCAGCCATAGTGTATGAAACAAAGTGAGAATGAGTCCTCCTATACTGTTTCTCTCTTCCAAAGGATAATGAGACATGGAAGGCAGAAGTCTAGCTAAACAATGAGAATGGTGAGGTGTTGTACCTGAATCCACAATGACTCAATACAAAGAAAAGAATCGATCTAGCTACGCAACCCTAAGCAATCTAGCATGCACAGAGTATACACCTAAGAATAAATAAAGCCAAATCACAAGAAAACCAAGGGTAGGATAAGTGAGCTCTCAAATGAAGCAGGTATGTCTCGCCTGGGAAAGGATTGAGACTCCCATACACAAAAAGAGGAGGTTCGTAACCAATTATAGTGGCCCTCATCTTCAACACATATAGCGACTGTGTTGTCCAACCCCTACCTGTCCAGGAAATTTGCAGAATAACCTCTGCAAATACCCCCTCGATAACCTAGGTAAGGAAACTAAGGTCACCTCAATATAACCAATACTCAAGCAGATAGCCGCAGGTGGGATCGACTGTATGGGTAGGGTAGCAAAGCCCGAATCCTGAAAGCACAACTGGTACCCCAATGGTGCACTAATCAATACCTCAAAGGCCCCTAGATACGAATACAATCCTGGAAATATCTCCAGTGCTCACAGAAAGTGACCAGGGGTCATCCCAATCACAATCGCATGCATTTCCTCATGATTAACTCCCGTGTAAGAGGAGCGTCCTGAGAAACACTAATTATATCAAAAGTTTCACACTCTCACCTAGACAGAAACCTACTTGTTTCGTTTAGTGGTCTTGGAGAATTGACTCATAATGAACTATTCCAAGACCCTAAAATCTATTCTTGTTGATGCACCCTAGAAAAGAAAAGAGTGTGATTCATTTTATTAAGGGTTGATTTTAGTTGGCTATGATTACTCAAAGGGTAAAATGGTCATGCAACTAATGAATTTATGACTCAGTAGTGAAGTAAATATGCACACCTAACAAGCAATGCCAAGTGTAATGTGTAGAATGAAGAATAGGGTATGCCACTACATGAGGTCCAAGATTTTTCCTTCAAATGTAAATGCAATCATTCCTATATGAAAATCTAACTATAATAATAGTAAGAAAACCTAATGTAAGTACCGTGGAAATGCAAAATGCACGAGATTCATAACTATGCCAAAGTAAAAATATTTTTGTATTTTGTGCAATAAATGAGATATGGAAGAAAATAAATGACTCTACAACCCCCAGACCCTACAACCACTCACAAATAGTAGCTAAGTAAGGCACCAAGGTAAAAGAGACCTAATGCATAATCTCAAAACAAAAAATGGATAAATGGATGAAAAGAACAAAACTTAGTCTTTGGTCAGAAATAGAGGGTGTATATAGATTCCAAAAGCATCCAAGAATACTCAGCAACCATCAGAACTCACCCAACAACACTTAATCCTCCAACAAAGGCTCAAAATCAAAGCATACGCGACTGTTCCCAGTAAAAGAGTGTGCATACGCGACTGTTCAAGGAAAACCCCCGTGTATACGCGACTGTGAATGCAAACCCTGCGTACAGGAAGAAAAAGGTAGAAAAATAGGGAAAACTAACAAGCTAAGACAAAATTTACTTCTTAAGGACCCTATTGGGAAAAAATTCCCCCAAACCCGACACAGAAACAGAGAAATCAAGAGCAATTCAAGTTCATTGAATACCAAAAACCCACTAAGAGAAACAACTAGGAATGTCCCTAGTATGGTCACCAATTATGTTATGGAGAGAAAATTCCTATGGCTTGGGGTGTACCACAACAGACATCTTTGACACTAGAAATCAATCTTTCCCAATATGCAAGAGAAACCAAATATCTAACACTAAGGGATACTGAATCATACCTTGTTCTGGACGGTTGAATTAGATCCACGTTGAGATTTCCAATTCACGCTTATGTTAGCAATTCACTCTCAAAAACAGCAAATAAGACAAGGATGCTATTTAATATTGTGTTAGACCTACTCTAGCATATATATTCAATGATGCATAATAAATTAAACACATCCATGGATTCAATATTCATATTCAATTGCACATAATTGGGCAGGAAAAGATATTTCTATTAAGAAAATCAGAGATTACAATAGTGACAACCTCTGTCAACACGTCTAGAACCGAAGAAACCAGGTCCTCCACCTGGGCCTCCACCATTTCAATATTCCATCTCTCGATAGCAAGCTCACAATCAAAGGAAATCTTGGGAAGAACACAAAGTGCTCCAAAGGGACAAAGGGATGCAGACTCAAGTATATGCAAAATGTGGCAACAATGGACTATAGTTTACCTGCTCTTCAATTCCTCTCCTTCAATGTATCTAGGTGTTCCTTATATAGAACTCCAAAAGGATAATGGAGGGTCGAATCCAAGCGTTCTCAAGCCATTTGTAAGGCCAAGAGTCAAGTTATTCATACTCCTATGAGGAAAACTCCAAAAATATTTGGACTCATGCACACATACCGATGTACGTGGGTTTGAGGTCAAAATTCGTGTGTACACGCGAGTATGGGATTAAAATTCACATACAATAATAAACAAGGGTTTTCAAGGGATGAACTTGGAACATCAAAGGATAATATGATTCCATGGGGTTTATTCTATGGTATCCACAATTGAATGTGGGTACTCTCCATGCGAGAGTAACATCTGCAGGACCATCCTTAGTAAGGACCACTCTCATGAATGAAGTGTTATACCTACCATCCTCAAGAGAGGATACTATCATCCACAAGTGAATGTCGGACTTTCATCATCACTGTCATACATCATTGATGTCAGTCTCATAATTACTCCCCCTTTCCTAGGAATTTCCCTATTATCAACCCACTCCCCCTTTGTTTGAGGATTGTTCATGTCTTCAACCTAATATTCCTTTTTGAAGAAGGTCCATATCTTCATCATCTGTAGTTCCATCATTGTTCCTCCTTGTGAGGAAGGTCTTTTCGAACTACACCAATCTTGTCATGGAAATATTCAAACTTTACTCGAGATAGAGGTTTGGTTAGTACATCAGCAACTTGCTCATCGATACTCACATATTGCAGATTGATAGATCCCTTTTGTACCATATCCCTTATATAAATATATCAAATTTCTATTTTCTTCGATTTTTCATGGAACATCGGGTTCTCTGTCTTAATTATACAACTCTAGTTGTCACAAAGAATCACTGTGGTGTCCAACTCCATGTCAAATAATCCTGACATCAACTTCCGAAGCCATATCGCTTCACAACAAGCGAAGAAAGCTGCAATGTACTCTACTTCAGCTATACTGAGCGCAACACTGGACTATTTCTTACTACATTAGAGGAAATTTGAGGTCTAAAATGAGTCTCCTAAGGAAAATAATAAAATAATATTTATTAATTTTGGAGGAAGAAAGAAAAAAAACTACTTTTTTGTTCATAATTTCGACATATCTTCATCTGTTTTTACTCAAATTTCGAGCGGGAGAGCTTGTTGGATGCCGAATTAAATTCTGCATCCAACGAGTACCCACACTACATACTTTTGACGGACGTCACTACCCCAAAAATAAGAAATACTTGAAAAATGTGATAATGACATTATCATCGCAGTTTTCAGGTATTTCTTGTTTTTGGGGTAGCACGATCTGTCAAAAGTATGTAGCATGGGTACTCATTGGATGCAGAATTAAATTCCACATCCAATGAGTGTTTTCACTCGAAATTTAATTAAATGAACATGGAGATATGTCGAAAATATGAACAAAAATGTAGTTTTTTTTATGAAAAATATGTCAATTCAACCATTATGGTTGACTCATTTTATTGAAATTCTATTGTCTCTTGAATTCCAACTCACAAGAATTTATTGTTGGCACGTTTTCTTATAAGGCCCATTTTAGACCCCAAATTTTCTCTAATGAAACCATGAGATCATGGTGGATCCCAGACAATAACATCCACTTGAGGTGATCTTTCTGTCTGCGACACTTCCTTCCCAATGTAAATCCATATATCCTTATAGTTTGTAGTCATGATCTCTCCCATAGTAAAGTCCCAAATCTATAGTACCTTTTAGGTACCTCATCACATGCTTTGCAACTATTAGGTTAAGTTGTCTAGGTTTAACTAGATACTAACTCAAGGTGTTCACAGCAAAGCATATATTTGGCCTTGTGTTCATCATATACATTAATGATCCAATAATCTGTCTGTACTGAGTCATGTCCACTAACTCTGATGGATCATCAGACAACAACTTTAGGTTGGTGTCCATGGGTGTGGTCATGGCCTTACAATCCAACATATCAAATCTTTTCAATATTTGTACTGCATACTTTCCCTGATTCAGAAAGATTCCTTCTGGGCTCTGCCACACTTCTAGCCCTAGGAAATAATGCATAAATCCAATAGCTTTCATCTTGAATTCTTCATCTAGCTTCTTCTTGCAATCTGTGATATGTTTCTCATTTCTCATTAGAAACAGATCATCCACATACAGTAATAGTATGATAGGTTCATCATCCATAATATTCATGTAAAGGATAGGATCGATTTTACTCTTGTTAAATCCCAAGCTTGTCAAGAAGCTCTCTATTCTACTATACCAAGCTCTAGGAGCTTGCTTCAATCCATTTAGAGCCTTTTTCAACTTGCATACATGAATCACTCTGCCTTTGACTTCAAATCCTTGTGGTTGTTCGATGTAAACCTCTTCCTCAATCACATCATTAAGGAAGGTTGTCTTTACATCCGTCTGGTGTAAGTCCCATTTCATCATGGAAGCAATTTCCATGATGGTTCTGACGGAAGTGTACCTTTCTACTGGAGAAAATTTCTCTTCATAATCAATTCCCTCTTTTTGAGAGAATCCTCTAGCCACAAATCTTGCTTTGTACTTTTCAATACTTCCATCACCAGCATGTTTTATCTTGTAGATCCATTTCAAAGATACCTACTGTTGTTTTTTGGTTTGGGAACTATATCCCAAATATCATTCTTCATTATTGACTGGTATTCTTCTGTCATTTATTCAACCCATTCTTTCTTCTATGCAGCTTACTCACAGTTGGTGGGTTCTTGATCTACACGGTCACACATCAAAGCTACATAATTGGAATATAGCTTTGATCTTTTGTTGGTTCTTGTGGAGCCTTCTAGAGATCCATATCTTTCTGATTCTTGTATGATTTCTCTTACCCAAGCAGGTTTTCTCTTTCGAGAGATATCCATAGTAGGGGGTTCCTCAGGTTCTAGCATGCCATGATCTTCAGATGCTACTATTTCAAGAGAGGGTACAACTTCTACCATTTTGGGAGGTACATCCTCTTCATGTACTTCTTCAAGCTGACACCTTCTAGATTTCTTAAGAGATGTCTCTTCATCAAATGTTACATCCCTACTAATCTCCATATGATGGAATCCTGAGATGTATATCCTGAAGGATTTGGAGAATTCACAGTATCCGACAAATATTACTTTCTTTCTACAAGGATCCAATTTGGTTTTGTTCTCTTTCGTAGTCTGTACATATACTTGGAAACCAAATATCTTGAGATGGATCACTTCAGGTTTATTTCATGTATACATCTCTTTAGGAGTATTAAATCCAAGATCACTGTGAGATAATCTATTCTACACATATACGAATTTTCTTGCTGCTTCAACCCATAGGTGCATAGGGAGTTATTGGTCATGAATCATGGTATTCACTGTGTCCATGATAGTTCTATTATTTCTTTATGCAACACCATTCTATTGGGATTATAGGGAGTGGTTAGTTCCCTCTTGATTCCTTCCTTCCTTACCGAATGCCTCAAATTCCTTTGACGTGTATTCTCCACCATTATCTGATCTTAGTGTCTCGATTCTCATTTCTGAGTGGTTCTCTATCAAGGCTTTGAATTCCTTGAATTTCCCAAACACTTCACTCTTATTCTTCAAGAAGTATATCCAAGTCTTTCCTGAATAGTCATCAATAAATGTGGCATAATACTCATATCCACTTAATGATATGGATGGCATAGGACCACATACATCCAAATGAATTAGTTCCAACATACCTTTAGTCTTTGTTTCAATTTTCGAAAAGGGATTATTTATGTTACTTCCTCTTGCACATCCTTTACAAGTTCCCTCGTGTTCGATATTGAGATCTGGTAACCCTTTTACCACCTTACTCACATAGGGAAATGATTTGTAGTTGATGTGATCAAGTCTCCTATGCCAGAGTTCCCTTGAGCTTGTAGTCTCATGGACAAGGGTTGTCTCTGTATTTCCTTTGATCTTGTATGGTCCTTGTTCTTCTCCAATGTCCACAACATCTTCAAGTTTCTTTCATTTGGACCATATTTTTAGGATTATTAATCCTCACTTGGTCAAATGTCTATTAGATTAATTATTTCCTAACTTAAGAACCTTAATTAAATATTTGGGTCCACTAGTACAATTGGGTCCACTTGGCCTAATGGGGCCACATGTACCAGTCACTGGAGTGTGGGGAACACTGCTAGAGGTTAACTTCCACTTACTACATATGCATGCATCAGTTTGGGCACCTCCTAGACCAATGCCTACATTTTAGGAGCCATTGGGAGTCCCGGCACCAACCTACTTCAGTTATTTGGAGTTAGTACTAGTTAGTCTCAGTTTTCCCTCAGTTACTTTCATTTAGTTCTCAAATAGTTAGCTAGTGCATGTCTTGCATGGATAATGCATGGACGCATGTGGAGTAGGCTCCTTTGACCACCTAACACATGCAGTTGCATTGAGTTAACTAGTTGTCACTGTTTTTTTGAGTTGGTCAGATATCTGAGAGTTTATTTTGGACTTTGATATTGATTAGAAGACCATGAGTTAGAGATTCAGATAGATACAGTCATATCCACTTGGGATATTCGAATTCATACCCCATGCATTCGAATTCTTCCTATGTAAACTATTGTAACACCAGATATTAATATTGTGAATGATACTATAAATTCCTGAGCAATACTTGTCTGATTCATGTCGAGGTTTGTTTTGTTCATTTTGTATCTTCATTCTCCATTTGTTGTAAACATGATTAGAAATATCTGCTTGAAGATCTAAATGGCATTCAAATTCTAATATGGTATCAGAGTCTTCTTTGGTAGGTTTCATGCTTGTTTCTCCCCATCGAACATCAGAAGCAGTTGGGTTTCCACAGAAATACCCTATGATGATTTTATAGCTCTGGATTTATTCAGAGCAGTGGAGAAGGCATGACGAACCCTGAAAATATGTTCATGTCAAGAGGAAAATCATGATTATAACATTTAATATGTTTTAGTGTGTTATTGTAGTGAAATTGATAAGTGCTACATAGCTTGTGTGAAGTATTTCCAGTCTTCCAGCAGGAGCAATTATGAGTTATCAAACTCTTGAACCACGGATCCTCACTACTTCCAGTTATTTTGATTGGAGGATTGATATGTAGTTGTCCTTGTGCAAGTATGGATAGCACAGGATCATACATGCATGGGAGGCTGAGGATCATCACCCGGTAGAGCGGAACAAGTTTCTGAACCGTTGTGATGAAGCATTCAGGTACTTATGTACTTATATTTTCATAGATCTCCTCTTCCACCTAAAATGCTTGAGAAATCCCAGAGAATCCTGGGAGAAGCTTGATAGCTTGTTTAACAAACAAGATGAGCTTCAGGGACACATTCTGGAGAATGAGTTGGTATCTTTACATCCCAGCAGTTTTGAGACTATTTATCAATTCTTTACTAAATTCAAGTCTCTAGTACTCCAGTGCAGACAGTGTGGAATAGAGTGGAAGGATGAGCAGAATTTCCTTTCCATACTCAGCAAACTAGGCCTTGAGTATTCTGTGTTTGTTTCCATATTTCATTCCAAGCGGGAAAGCTTTCCTGATTGGAAGGTTCCTTCATTAGATTCTTTTTCCAAGTCCTTAATCAAATATAAAGACAAATTGATGAGAATGGGAGTCATCAAGACATCCAAAGATCAAGCTCTTATAGTTTTTTACTCTTCCAAAGTGCAAGCAAAGGGGAAATCAAAGAAGAAGGAGCCAAAGGCAGCTGATTCGAAGCCTAAACAAAATCAGCAAGATTTCGAAGGGTCCTCTGGCTCCAAGAAGAAGACGTTTGAAAAGAATTTATGTCCTTATTGTGAAAAAGGGTATCATATTGAAGATCATTGTATGAGGAAATAAATTGATGAAATGTCAGCTCTTCTCAAGCAGCATAACATTGCTTCCCCAAGAGAAAAGAGGCCGATGAAGAACTAGAGACAGAAGATGCCGAGAGGTTTCATGCTTTGAAAGCAACAATATCTCTATCCTCAGCATACATAATAGATTATGGAGCTTCCAATCACATGGTTTCTTCCAAAGAATCCTTCTCTACTCTTTCACTAACAAAAGGGCCTAAAATTCACATGGGAGATGATTCCCAGATTCTAGCAGAAGGAATGGGATCAGTCAGGGTGAAGCATGGTGAGTTCAAGAATGTATTATATGTGCCCTTCCTTGCTGCTAACCTATTGTATGTTTACCAGATGACACATACAGGCTCTCTCAAGAGAGTTACATTCGATTCAGAATCAATTGAGCATGGATAATTTTAGGGGCTATATATAGCCATATATAGCCCATGGGATATATTAAAGGGGTTACGGAAATTTAGCGGGCTATTTTCTTATATGGAAAGGATTTTTTCAGCCAAAATATATTTGCCCAATATTTATTAGAAAAACAATAAATCCAAAATGAATAGCCTCATGTATATTAATGAGGAAAATGAAAAAAATTATTTTCACCCATGCAAAATCTCCCTCCAATCAGACTTTCACCCCCAATTTCTAGAGAAAATCTAGTGAAATCAGTATATCGCCCCCAATTTTCAGTAATGGAGGCTCCCAAGGGTTATTTCACCCTCCATTTTCCTTGTAATTTAGGCATATGGTTTCATTTTCTTGTATGTTTAGTCAATTTCATGTGACACCTTCTTTCAGCCCTTAATTTGTGGTATTAGAGGGGAAATTGAGGGCTATTTTATTTCTATATAAAGGCTACAATGATTCATGGTCCACCCATGTCGGATTGCGCTTGCAGGGTGAAGGTTCTGGTTGATGCAATTCCACTTTTCATTCTTAGTTTTCTCGACATGTTGATCTTTGCATAACATCTCCATTGTTGAAATATCAAGTCTTGTAGGGGCATGTCTCACATATAATTTATCAAAGAATACAAACTCACATCACACTTTTCATCCAATAATTAACATGGTATATTTTTATCAAACTGTTTATGTTTTTTATTCACAGTTACAATAGATTATTATATTGCAAATTTACCTTTTATCATGGTTTTTATCATGGATGTTTTTTTATTCATGTTGAATTCTAGGGGACTCTTGATTCTCAGGGCTCATTCGGTGTTATTGGGTTTTATTATATCCTAGGAGTAGTGGTTCTGTGAAAGTGTTATAAAGATAAAAAGATATTATTTATTTTATGTCTTGTCGTGTTTAAAATATCGATTGACATTTATATGTTGTTAGTGGATACTACTCTTGATGGAGATATGCCACATGGATTTTATATATTCAAACTTAATTTGACCTAGTTGTTTGACATTTTCTTTTATTAGGACCTTTCTCTACAATTATTAGATCTAAGGTGTTAATGAGAGTGTAGGGGCATAACATCTCCATTGTTGAAATATCAAGTCTTGTAGGGGCATGTCTCACATGTAATTTATCAAAGAATACAAACTCACATCACACTTTTCATCCAATAATTAACATGGTATATTTTTTATCAAACTGTTTATGTTTTTTATTCGCAGTTACAATAGATTATTATATTTCAAATTTACCTTTTATCATGGATTTTATCATGGATGTTTTTTTATTCATGTTGAATTCTAGGGGACTCTTGATTCTCAGGGCTCATTCGGTGTTATTTGGTTTTATTATATCCTAGGAGTAGTGGTTCTGTGAAAGTGTTATAAAGATAAAAAGATATTATTTAGTTTATGTCTTGTCGTGTTTAAAATATCGATTGACATTTATATGTTGTTAGTGGATACTACTCTTGATGGAGATATGCCACATGGATTTTATATATTCAAACTTAATTTGACCTAGTTGTTTGACATTTTCTTTTATTAGGACCTTTCTCTACAATTATTAGATCTAAGGTGTTAATGAGAGTGTATATGTTCATATTTTATATATCTTACTGTTGATGTCTGGGATGTCTTTAATATAAATCAATGGACATTGATTATAATAGCGGGGCTATAGTGGAATGGTCATTATTTTGGTTTTCTTCTTCTAGAATTGTCCAAAGTGTATTGTTAGATTATTTTATTTGTGACCTAAATTTTTTGGGTTCGGTACTTTTTCTATGATATTTTGTTTTTTGTAAGGGTCATTCAATAGTAAAATGTTTTTTGGTGATTTGTTGTGATGTATTGTAATGGCTATCATCATCTAGAAATAGATCTAGTTATGTATGATAAAAACATGATTCAGTTGGAACATGATACTTCATTTCCATCTTGATTGTATATAATATGTGCAGGGCATGTTTGACTTAAGATGTAGACATTCTCATATTTGATATCTAGTATTTTTCATTCAATGAGGGTGATAAAAAAAATTTACCCCATTTTGCATGCTTTCAAAAATTTCAAGGACATGGATACAAACACCTCCTTTGTTTATATGAGAAAACATAGTCTTTAAAAAAGTAGTTCTAATGATATGTGTGATGATGCATTAATGTGGTTTCTATTCTTGTTAGTGTATGTTCTCATTTCTAATAACCATTGCAAGTTTCTAACTAACTCTAAAAATTCTAAATTAAATGACATAATTCATATTTCATTGTCAACAAAAGAAAGGAAAAAGTGGCATTTTGTATCTATAAACAAATAAGCAGGTTATTTTTTTCTTAAAGGGTATCTATAAACAAATAAGCAGCTACCTCCTTCTGTTTGGGCTGAAGCAATAAACTGTGCTTCGTATTTGTGGAATAGGGTTCCCCATAAGTCAGTGGTTGGGGTCACTCCATTCGAAGCATTGCATGGGCATAATCCCAATGTCTCTCATCTGAGAGTTTTTGGTTCCAAAGCTTGGGCTAGAATACCACTTGACAAGAGGAAGGCATTCCAAGCCCAAAGTAGTGAATGCATTCTGTTGGGATATGTAGAGGATGCAAAAGCTTACAACCCGATGGAGGTTGCAACCATAATATGCTTCATTGAAATAAGTGTCTAGTTTGAAGAATATCAGTTGCATGATACTCCTCCAGCAACACAGGAAGGTATAACTATTTCTCTACCTATTTTTGATGATGATGATGATGATGTGCTACAGGTTTCAGATTCAGATAAAGAATATTACATTCAGCATGATCCTGTTATTGAGACTGAATCTCAAGAGATTCTAGATCTAGATCCAGTACCTATTCCTAATCAGAAGCCTAAACCCAGATGGGCTCACAAGCTTATTGATGTAGCTAGAAGAGGTGCTAGAGATCCAGAAGACAAGAGAAGAACAAGGTCCCAGTATCAAAATGAGCATGTTGCATTATCTCTCATAAATTCTCTCTCTACAGTATGGTGCAACAAAGTTCCAGGTCGGTGCTACTTGATGATGGAAAATGATCAGCTACATGGACCACAAAAGAAAAAACATGATCATTCCCTACATTCACCATCCAAAAGAGAGAAACAGATTCATCAGATCATAAGTACATTGAGAGGTCCACTGATGGAGCATGCTGCTGCATAGAGCTGCAAATTTTGTAGCAGTTTTTTTTCTCAAGTTATTTTTATGAGGTTTTCCCCTGTTTCCTCAGTTGTATTAAGCAACATTTTTTATTATATTTTATATTGTATTTGGGTGACCTATGGTCTTGTTACCAGGGCCCACATTTTTCCAAGTTAGGATTCAGGGGGGGTGTTAGGATTATTAATCATCCCTTGGTTAAATGTCTATTAGATTAATTATTGCCTTACTTAGGAACCTTAATTAAAGATTTGGGTCCACTAGTACAATTGGGTCCACTTGGCCTAATGGGGCCACATGTACCAGTCACTGGAGTGTGGGGAACACTGCTAGAGGTTAACTTCCACTTACTGCATGTGCATGCATCAGTTTGGGTGCCTCCTAGACCAACCCCTGCATTTTAGGGGACAATGGGAGTCCCGACACCAACCTACTTCAGTTAGTTGGAGTTAGTACTAGTTAGTCTCAATTAGCCCTTAGTTACTTTCAGTTAGTTCTCAAACAGTTAGCTAGCACATGTCTTGCATGGATGCATGTGGAGTAGGCGCCTTTGCCCACCTAACACACTCAGTTGCACTGAGTTAACTAGATGTCACTGTTTTTTTGAGTTGGTTGGACATCTAGGAGTTGATTTTGGACTCCGATATTGATTGGAAGACCATGAGTTAGAGATTCAATTAGATACAGTCATATCCACTTGGGAGATTCAAATTCATATCCCATGCATCTGAATTCTTCATATGTAAACTATTGTAACACCATATATTATTATTGTGAATGATACTGTAAATTCCTGAGCAATACTTGTTTGATTCATGTGTGGTTTTTTTTGTTCAGTTTGTATCTTCATTCTCCATTTGCTGCAAACATTATTAGAACTATATTCTTGAAGATGTAAATGGCATTCAAATTCTAATAAAGATAAGTACATGTCCATCTATAAATGAAAATCTATGTCCTTTCTTATCTATATCAGAGATGGAAAGTAAGTTCTTTTCCAAACCTGGTACATACAATACTTCCTTCATCTTCATGGAAGTCCCAGATTCAAGCTTGTAGCTTGATTCACCAATACCTTTGATGGGATATTGATAGTCATCTCCCAATGATACCTTCTGGGGAGAGTTCTTTTCTTCAAGTCTTGACAGATTTTGCTTCTTCCCTGTCATGTGCTTTGAGGCACCACTATCAATAAGCCTTGTATCTTCTCCAAGTGTTACAGGCCCAGAGAGTGCAGAGAATAACATAAATTCTTCTACATCTTCACCTGTAGTTAGTCTCTTTCGAGGTATTTTTTCTTCTTCATTCTCATATTCGGCTAGATGAGCATGATGTCTCTTGTTGTTCTTCTTCTTCTTTGGTGATGGACACTCTCTGGCTAGGTGTCCTATCTTATGACAGTTGTATCATTGATACTTTGAGTAATCCTTATTCTTCTTTTGAAACTTCTTCTTTGAAGGATTATGATTACTCTTCTTGAAGTTTGATTGTTTTCTTCCTTTAGTATGGGTGGCTAGACCCTGATAATTTTCTTCGAGTAGAGATTCTTTGTTGGCTACTCTAGCTTCTTCTTGTATGCAATCTTCCCATACTATGTCAAACTTTCGATACTTTCTTTTCTGGCACACAGAGTCTGAGTGAATGATTCCCAAGGTCTGGTGAGACCATTGAGAGCATTCATAACTAATTCATCCTCATCAAGGGTGTCTCCAATAGCACTTAGTTGTTCTTTGAACTGGGATACCCTTGTGAAGTAATCTTGAATAGATTATCCTTTGCTCGTCTTGGTGCCCTTCAATTGAGCTCTCATATTCATATTCTTGTTGATGTTCCTTCCCTCACATATTCTAAAAAGTACATCATACATCTTCTTAGGTGTCTTCTTAGATGACACTTGAGGGATCAAGTGGTCCTTAATAGAATCAACAATGATCCTCATTTCCTTGAATAGCTCTTGTTCATGCTTCTCCTTAGCTTCATCTTCTTTAGGTTTTGCAATCTCATCTTTGATGTAATTCTCAAGGCCATTCTCTTTTAGAATGAGATCAATCCTATAATTCCAAGATAGTAATTTTTCTATGCCTTCCAACTTGTCCTCAAGCGTAGTGCTTGGGGCCATCTTGTCCGGTAGGTCACTAAAAAATGAAATTTCTCAAAATAGAAATCCTACCTTACTAGTAGATGTGCTTAACTAAGGTGAATAGGTTGGTCCAACTGATTTTTGGAGATCCCAAATCTTCACCCTTCAAATCCTACTTGCAAGGTTGTAGCTCTGCAGAATTTCTGGTTCTGGTTTTCTGTAGTTTTTTGGTTCAGGGCCAAACTAGGGTTTGTCTTTCTCAGAGATTCAACCACCCAAAAAATATGATCTTGGGCTCAATAGATGCACTCCAGGGATGCACAAATTTCTATGCAAGTAGATATTCAAAACTCCAAATTTTGCAGAAACCCTAATTTCTTCCAGAGAGGGAGGAGAGGGAGTTTCACCTTGTGAAAGTTGTCATATTCAGGCTAGCTCTCATACCATGTTAAGATTTCATATGATAGACTAGATATCATTAGTGTTCAATTCAAAATCATAGCAGTAGCATATGCAGAAACATTGAAAGAAACACAATCACAAGATTGACACATTATTTATCCTGGGAAAACCTCAAAGGGAAGAAAATCCAACCAAAACTTCCTCTGTATAAGATGTATAAGATATAACCCCAAAAACATGTATTCTCCTCCTTTTTTAATCTCTCTCTCTCTCTCTCTCTCTCTCTCTCTCTCTCTCTCGCTCTCTCTTATGCACTACTCAAGTGAGTGAGTTTGTTTCCAAATAAGAATCACAGCTCTCCTATTTATACAAATTGAGCCAACTGACTTTTACCCTAAATAAGTCGGTCCCGCTAAACTGTCTAGACCGACTTCACCTAGGAAGTATCAAAACAGTATAATATATTATTCATTAAGGTACTAATGACCTGAATTACAATGGTCGAGGCTTTACCTCATTAATCTATAGTGACCAAATACAATAGTAACACCCCACCCGAGGAATAATAACATATCCCTTGGGTTACATTAGTAAAATACATTTAGAATATCCTTTGAAGTTACAATATTCAACACCGTTCAGGTCTCGAAATGACATCCTATACATCATTCTCCATGATCAACGAGTACTCTTTGATCATAGTCTTCTTCCATTTCTTCTTGGTTTCTTCTTCATAGCTTGGAAGGATCTATATCAATGATTTCACTCAATAGTGCGACATAACTGGAGTGTGTTTGAGGCCACTTACTTTCTTTGGAATTCTCATCATATTTTTCTAAATGTTGGATGATCTCTTGTTCCCAAGATGGTATTCATCTCTCGAGGTGGATCTACCACTCTCTTTAGGTCATATCATGATTATTATATTCTTCTTAAGCTATTTGTTTCACCACAATGTCTTTGAACCTAAGAGCTTCACATTCCTCTTCATGTATGTTTGTTGGAGTGAATATTCTAGATGAACCGTCATCACTTGTTCTTCGGAACAAGTATCATCCTTCTTTTCTTATAGGTGATTGTACACGATCTTTCCTACAAGTCAAATTTAGTCACATGATTAGAAACATTTCATTATTTCCAAAACATACTAATAGTGACAAATTCTATATGTCACATAGTCATGAAACTACCTTAACCAATGCTACAACATTCATCCATATCTCGTATACATACGGTACCTTTATAGATGCCTTCCATCTCCACCATAACATTTATTAAGAGTGTGAACTACTCCCAATATGTCAACAAAGAGGTTTCATTCCAGATAAGTAGAAATGGAATGTTGTACAGCGCCATAGGCTACTTACCCAACACATGTATGTTAGTAGTATATTGTTCATAATACATCAACTGAATATAAACATGTGCACAACTAAACTATAATTTAAGTACGCAGATATACAAGAAATGACAACTGAACACTTATCTTTTTTTGTTTGGTGGGTAGACTCCCTCTTTATCCTTATTTCCTTGCAAGAATAATTGGAGTCTTCATCATCTGATTCTGGGAACCTATGTTTTCCTTGCTTTGAGTGTCACTTCTTCTTTCAAAACTGCATTCCTTCTTATCCAGAATATTATCTTTGCCATCATCAGTAGAATTCTTCTGTATCAAAGTACATATCCCTCATCACTTGAGGAATATTTATTTTCTTCTTTAGATCTTTTATTAGGTGGTTCATTATCTTCATTGGTGTTAGCATGATGTCTTTTCTTATTTGAATTCTTGTTAAAAGATTCTTTGTTTCTATGACGGTCTTTGGAGTAGTGTCCCTTCTCATCACAAGTGTAGCATCTAATATTAGAAGGATATCTACTCAACTTTGTTTATCTTTTGTGATGATGGTCCTTCCTTCTATTGTGATGATGGTCCTCCTTATTTCTATTATTTCTTCTGGTGTGAACTATGAGAGCTTGATCTTCAGTTCTCCCATATTCTCCTCTCTTGTTATGAGCTGATATTCTTCTTGTGTGCATTCTTCCCATAGTCTACTGAAAGATACCAGTTTCATTCTTGCACATATTTTTTAAATGAATGAATCCCATGATATTGAGAGGCCATTCAAGATGGTCATAACAATCTCTCCTTATTCCATATTCTCTTCGACTACTTCAAGTTATTCCTTGATTTGGGAAACCCTTGTGAAGTAGGACTACATGGTCTCTGAGGTCTGTATCTTCACATTCTTCAACTGGTTAGTCAATGTCATCTTCCGATTGATGTTCTTTCCTTTGAACAACTTTTTAAAATCATTGAATAATTCCTTAAGTGTATTTAAGGATAACACATGAGGATGATATGATTTTTAATATAATTTGCAGTGATTCGCTTGGTCTTTTCCAAGTTCTTCTTATGAGTATAGTTAGCCTCATCTCCCTCTAGCTCTGTAACTTCCTTACTAATATACTAATCTAAGTCATTTTATTCAAGGATTAGGGATATCATATAATTCCATGCCCGGAATTTGCCAGCTCCCCCAAGCTTATCATCAAATTGTGTGTGATGAGTCATTTTGAAATGAGAACCTCAAATGCAAATAGCAAAGATGTAGATCTTAGAGATTTGAGGTGTCTGACCTGGTTTCAAAGCTGACTGAACTAGGGTTTGTTATAGAAACCCTAATTTTACAAACATGGAATTTAAAACTTTTGATTGGACAGGAAGATACGCATCTTCAAGGTGAGTTGTCCAATGTACTCCTTTACTGAAACCTATGCTTGGAAGCCTTAAAAACTTGATTCCCTAGTTTCTTCCTGTAATGTCCCGCAATGTCCCACAATCAAAAGTTATAACTTATCCAAATTTGATTCTGCTTCCACCAAAATATGCACTCTTCTATGGCGATTTATCCTAGCCCTCTTTTCTTGACGATCTATGGAGACAATACCTTGAACTAGGAAGCCCTGGTTTCTCCAATTTCTTCTACAGAATTGTCTAATATTGATTCTATTGTATCTCCAAAATTTTTGCTCCTAAGGGTATGAAACTTCATCCTTAGGTAACTTGGTTTGTCTTATTTCCAATCCTACATGTTAGAGTAGAATTGGATTCACCAAGTGGAACTTATAATATTTTTCTCAAAGTAACTTGTTTGAGGACTAGTTCAGCATAGTGAACTTGTACGGACTTCCATGTGTCACTGTTTCACCTTTGGGGTCTTAAACTCGGACCACTGAAACTATAGTTCATGCCTTATCTAAAACATCTTGCAAAATTTTATTTGTACCTTCCTATCCCGAGATATAGCAATTCTCCCTAGGTCATCTGTTTAAGGCTAGATTCTAGAGGAGGTTGGAACCCTGATTAGGAGGAATCATATCCCCTAAAGTATAGAAAATATGAGGCCAAAACTCGCAGAAAAGATACAAAAATATTTCATATTCGTCTTGTCCAAGTTTCATCTCTTGAGTCTTCTCCAATATTGAGTTATAGTGAAAGTCCAAAGATGACTAGATTTTGTCTTCTATGGTTTTCAAGCATGAAACCCTAATTTCCAGTAGCTACCATTGTAGCAGTATTTTGGTTGCATCGTTCCTTCTTTTAGAGTGTCCCTGATACCATGTTAGTTTTTCTACATTAATTTGATTAGGATCTTTATTTGAAAGAATAACAAGCACATCAATATATCCAAGATACACAAGAGACACAAAACATATATATTTTCATCTGGGAAACCATAAAGGAGAAACATGTTCGATGACTTGAGGTGGTGGTTTGAGTTCCTACATTTACACTTATTGTTCATCATATGTTTCATTCATAGGTATATTCTCTAGTTGTGGTATTTCCTAAACATAATTGTTGAGATGAATCAGAGTGTTATGGTTTCAAAGCACTTGGGGGATCTTCCTGTTGATTAATCTGTCCCAACAATGGGTCAGTTATGGTGTCTTCTAAATAAACTAGTGATTACCATCCTTCATCAATCTCATGGGAGGATTGCTGCTATTGGGGAACTTCTTTGTGAATCACAATTCATGAAATCATTTGAATGGTCTATGATGTATCATCAAGTATTTAATAATAAAGGGCTTCGACAAGTTTGAATGGTCTATGATGTATCATCAAGGATTTAATAATAAAGGGATTCGACAAGTTTGAATGGTCTTAGACAAGTTTGTTCTTGTTTTCCTTGATGAAATTCTTGTTTATTCCAAGAACGAGGAAGAACATGAAGAACATCTGATACTGACGTTGCAACTTCTTAGGGAGCATAAGTTGTATGCAAAGCTAAGAAAATGTGAATTTACAGAGAGAGGATTCATTATTTGGGTCACCTCATCTCAAAGAAGGGCATATCTGTAGACCCTGAAAAGATTGAGGCCATTATGAATTGACCAAACCTAAGACATGTGACAGATGTAAGGTCTTTTATGGGAATTGCAGGATACTACAGGAGATTCATTGGGGTATTCTCCAAGGTTGCACATCCTATCACTTCCTTGCAAAGGAAGGGGATAAATTTTTAATGGACACCAAGGTGTGAGGGAAGCTTCTAGTAGTTGAAGAACCTTCTCACAAGTGCGTGAGCATTGAAAATTGTAGACCCAGAGAAATATTTTGTGTTGTGTACTGATGCATGTGGACAAGGACTTGGATGATTTCTTATGTAGGATAACCATGTGGTGTGTTATGAGTCCAGAAAGTTGAAGGATCATGAGAATAACTATGCCACTCATGATTTATAACTTGCATCCATAGTACATGCTCTAAGGATGTGGAGGCATTACTTAATGGACAGAATGTTTCAGTTAAGGACAAACCACTATGGTCTGAAGTATCTGTTTGATCAACCAACTCTAAATACTAGGCAAGATAGATGGTTGGAGTTTTTGTGTGATTTTGATTTTGATATCAAACACATAAAAGGAAAAAAAACAAAGTGGTCGATGCACTCAGAAGGAAGGTGCTCGAAAGGCACTTGGCATCTCTTAGTATTTTCCAATCATATTTGAGATAGCATATTGTTAATCATGCTACTGAAAATGAATTTTATGCGCAGGTAAAAGACAAGTTGCAGTAGAAAAATCTTGAGAAGAAGTATGAGGGATATAAATTGGAAGAATATGGAATTCTTAATTATAAGAAAATAATTTATATTCCAAATGTAGTAGATTTGAGGAGAATAGTTATGGATGAAATCCATCAGACTCCATATTCTAGTCATCCAGGATATCAAAAGACAATTGCTACATCCAGAAAGCAGTATTGTTGGTCGAGAATGAAGAAGGACATTACTGAGTACATTTTAAGGTGCATGAAATGTCAGTAGGTGAAGGTTGAGCATCAACACCCAACGAGGTTGTTGCAACCTTTGGCAGTTCCAGAATGGAAATGGGAAGTTATTTCCATGGATTTTATTACAGGATATCCAATGACTTGGAGACAACATGATTCCATCATGGTTGTGGTGGACAAGTTAACAAAGGAAGCACATTTTATACTAGTTAAGTTTACTTATAAGACTGATGCCATTTTATACTAGTTAATTCTACTTATAAGACTGGCCCAAGGCGTTGGCGGCCTGTTGAACTTCGTTATTGGTGTGAATGATGATGATTCTTCCTCAGTGATCAAATTTGAAACCGTAGGTCATCAGCCTCGCTTTCCCTACTATGTGTCGCTTTTGGTACACATAGAATGTCTTAATTGATCATCAAGCGCACTGTGATTGATGAGGGCGCTGCTGCATCTGTGATGTCTTTGTCCTGTTGGAAGGGTCTTGGTTCTCCTGAGTTGTCGAAATCAGCGACTATGTTAACTGCTTTTGATGGGAGATATTTTAGGCCACACGACATCATTTTGTCCCTTAAATTCCGTTTGGGGGGGAAGACCGTTGCGATAGAGGTTGAGGTGGTTGATGCGCCCCTCGACTACAATATCTTGCTGGGTCGGAACTGGATGTATAGTATGCAAGCCGTTGCTTCTTCCTTGTTCCGCATTGTATGCTTTCCACATAACAGGAAGATTGTAACAATTGATCAAATGACATTCAAGAATTCCCCTGTTACTGCATCTTCGGGAGCTTCGGTCCCGGTCGTTGAACACTCTCAGCTGGTAACTAGGAGTGTGGGTGTAGGCATGTATCCATCCCTCATGGGAAGATTTAGTTGTCTTGCGCCAGTCCTCATGATAGGATCTTGTTCCAATAAGGCTTTAACTTCTATGACCTCAGTGTCTTTTCGCACAACTCATATGGAAGATCCTTGGATTCTTCCTACACTGAGTATTTCGAGTGAGCCTGTCGAGACCAGCGTGCCGCTTCCTGCAACCGTGATAGCTTATCAAGCCCATCTTAAGAATGTTGCAGAGCCTTGTTCTTCCTCTTCGCGGATGGAAGAGGAAGACCCCTATGTACTGCTGGCATGGGCAGTACAGTCTTCTCATGCCCACAACTGTTTGGATACGGTTTTCCCTTTAGATGAAGCAATCATCGAGGCTATGTCGGGCGTTGAGCCGCCATGGGAGGAAATTCATCATAGATCATATTTCCTTCCACCGTTTGACCATTTGGAGCATGAGGATTATAGGGAGATTCTTAGTCAGAGAGTTGGTAGTCCCATGATTCCATTAAGCTCTCTTGGTCAGATGGATGATGGGAACATGGT
>LPNX010884818.1:15350-26074 GCA_001517045.1 Pseudotsuga menziesii | reverse complement strand
TGGTGTACATTGCTATATAAGGGCCTCACTTGATGTCCCCATCGGGTTAGCTATGTAATCAGAGTGAATGGGGTGAGGCCCCTTTGGGTGGGCCCATTATGACTTGTTTCTATGGACGTAGCAAGCCAGGGGTATATATATATATATTTCCCCCAAAAAAATTGTTTTAAAGCGGGTGAAGGTATATTTCAATTATTTATTTATTTATTTATTTTAGTGTGCATGGCTTAGTATTTTGAACATCATGTCCTAAATTAAGGATGGGAAATAAACATTCACCTTCTCATTGTTATTATCTTATATTGTAGTTATTGTATAAGAATAAGGGAATATTTACAAAATTTCAATATGAAATATGTTTACATTTCGTGTATGGTACTCAATGTAAATCTATCAGTGTCAATTATGGTTACTAGTTTGGTAAGAACATTAATTGAGATCTGCAACATAGATTGCCAATATAGGGGATTGACCTCAAGACCCCTTGCATGAAGCTCAAAGTACTTAAATGCTTCACTTAGTTCATCAAGCTTTTTAAAATTTGTTTGGAAACATCTTGCCTCGCCCTCAAGCACTTGAGAAAAGAGTAAGGTTGTCGGTACCTTGCTAGCCCCAATTCCTCCATGAAGGGAAAACTTGTCTCAAGACTTCCCCACATTTTTTTCATAGTACCCAACATAAAGATGTCAATGTTGATTATGGCTATCGAGTGGTGTACACAACATAGGGGACCAATCGTAGGGATTGACCTTGAGACCCCTTACATGAATCTCAAAGTACCCAACCACTTCATCTAGCTCACTAAGCGTTTAGTTAAAAATGTTTGGAAACCACTTGTCCCACACACAAGCACTTAAACAAGAGTGAGAATGATGGTACATAGCTAACCCCTATTAATTTATGATGAGTGAAACACATCATAAGCAAATTTTGACCCTAGGTGGGAAGGATAACATCTTCTCTTAACCAGCCATGCTAGGTCCACATAACAATTTAATGTTATATCTTAGGATGTTTTAATTTATAATCATTATTCAAACTCTCATAAGAGATGTCGCATGTCGAAACGTGACAACAAATTCTAAATGATTTAAACCCAAGCAGAATAGTCATCTATACATGGCATTTACACATCTAAACATGTACAACACATAGTTACAAAACAAGTTATTACAATGACTTGGAATTAGGATGAGAAGAATTGGATAAATTTGAAGATGGAGATGTTGCAATATAGTTCGTAAGGTTGTTGAGGAATAAGAGGGAAACAAAGAATAATGGATATGAGTGAAGTTTGAAGGCATAAGAGTTAATAAATTGACTAAAAAATTTGGAAATTTATATTGTGTTTGAGAGGATTGAAAACCCTGAGAGGACACAATTCACTAGTACCAGTTGAAGGGTTATACTACAATTTGGTGAGATATTTGTGCACTGTAATAAAATATAGAGAGGAAAGAGAAAATGTAAATGTGGACTTGTAAATAGGACATCTTATATAATTATTAACTTAGACTATCTAGTTCTTTATTTTATCCCATGACTAAATCATAATTTTTTTATTATTTAGGGATTAAATTAGTCATGTTTCGTTGTAATCACTTAAAATTGCTCAAATTTGCTCACATTTCAATTAAAACATTGTGGTGACCAATTTTTTGGGTGATTTATTCATTTATTTCGCATGGTGACCAACATTTTTTGTTGCCTAGTCATTTATAACTCATTTTTCTACTACTGTTTTGACTATGTGACAAGTTCAATAATCCCAACTTCCAACATCCTATCTATCTTTTCGTTTACTTTATTCTTATATACTAGGTTCAATCAATACGACCTCTACTTTACTAGCTTGGAATTGAGCTTCAAAGGGATCTTCATTTCTCCTAACTCCTCTGCAATCCCTTTCATTTTTTAAAATGTTGTTGGAAAAAGGTCTTAATATTCATGCAGTAAATAAACAATCTTCTCAATAGTTTATTCATTCCAGTAATTGCCAATATTTGCGAACTTGTGATTCCCCTTCATACTATTGCTTACCTTGCACATTTTCAACTACTTTACGTAGTTGGCCAATCCAAGCTCAATTCCTTCTTCTGTGAGTTCTCCTTTAGTTACTGACACTTGCAAATTTCTCAATTCTTTGTCCTCCTAGTCTTCTCCTATGACATTATAGCATTGCAAAACTTCTTAAACAACCACAATCGATCTGTGCATGCTAAAGAAGGAATATAGTCTCATCGAGTCTTCTGTTGTAAATATCTTATTTTTGATAATCGGGAAAATTGAGTCTAGTGAAGGGGCCTCAGCTTCAAAATTGAAAGTTATCTTAAAGTTGTGAGCCAAATATTCTCAGTCGGATGTTCCTCTACGCACTTCAAGTTCTCTATACCAGTCCTTCGGGGTTGTGTCCAGAGTGTGTATAAACAAGTGCATCCATTCTTGCTTGGGTATCGAAACTCCATATTGTAATGCATTGTGTTAGATGATATGTAGTAAAAATCACCTCAATATACTTCTATGTGGTATCTTCAGTCTTGAATATGACCTGTAAGATCCTTCTGCACTGTTACCAATCGTTTATTCTATCCTTTTGTGTAACCCACCACCTTGCAGGAGATACTTTTAACGTGGCATCTAAAGCTAGAATTCTCTATTGTTTTGGTATATGCACTTCAAATTCTTTGACAAAAGATTCTATATCTATTAGTCCATGATATTTTGGAGGATCACATACCTCAAATTCAGTCTCATGCAATGTGTGAGTGATATGTGCACATCTCTTTGTAGATACTCCATACATTATCTATGGCCAATCTTCTCGGACATTTGATGAATATGACGTGCAAGAGTTGATACTTCGCCAATTGAGTACATCGTCAACAATAGGATTAACATAATGTTACATGTTAAGAATTCAGATAATGAGAAGGTATGATATTTTTGAATTTTTTTTAAGCGATGTGACATTATCCCAACACCAATTCACAAAAAAAATGAGTAAAAATGCGCGCCTCTCTATTTTTAAAAAATGCAAAAACTGAATATTAGTTTAAAAAATGCAAAAATCATGCTCGAATCCAAAGTAATCATGTTTGTTCACTACTTACAAAAGGAAGCTATTGTTGACATGATCTCACAAACATGCATTTTGGTTGGTTGTCATTTCGTAGAAATCGTGATTAAGACGTTGCACTTATCAAATTTGAATAGTACGTGATATTAAAGTTGAAAGTTATTTTAGGTTTAATTTGGAAGTTAATAAGTCAAAATAAATTTTATCTTTACCATGAAGAAAATAAACAAAATATTGATTGAAAACATGGAAGTATATATCTATAGATGTATATATGGACTTTAAACACTATGAATATGAACATAATTGATGTGATATTAATTTCCAATTGTAATTTTAGAAAGAGAATATTGCATTAATGTTTACAATAATAATAAAGAAGTCACCATAAGGTGGAAATGTTACTGCAGTTACTAACATTTATTACTATTGCTATAAGACAAAAGTTATAGAAATATGATATTTTTTTTCAAAAAACGGTAAAAGGAAAAAAAATTATTTTGCCACAAAATTACTTAGCCATCTAATCAATTTCGATACTTGGCGATTGAATTGACTTCTCAATTTTTTGTGGGAACAAGGATAATTTGAATTTAAGGATGAAAAACATGTGCTAAGCATACTTATTCATGATCAAAGACCCAATTTGTTACATCTTAAATATGGATACATCCATTTGCGCTTTAATATGAATCGTTGATTTTATACATGCCACCTGTGACGACATAACAAAGTGTCAATCTTAAATATGACATGAAACCTTAATTATGGAGAAATATTGATTATCCCAATTACAAACTATAACTACTAATAAATTTCTCACTAAAATTTTCAAACAAACAAAGCCATAAATCTCCATTGAATTTTATCAATGTAACAATTAATTTAAAACTTTATATTACTATTGTTATCATTATGAAAAGGATAAATTGCCTCTAGATCAAGTTCTATAGATTGTTAGATTATTACTATTGACCTACTAGTTGTGGTAAGGAAACAATAAATAAAAAACCTAAGTTCAAAAATAAAAGTTGTTTAAAATCAATCTACTTTAAACAAATTTATAATTACTTTTTTTTTAAACTTGTCTTACATACAACTAGCACACCCACATAGTTTCTGGTTGCATCACACAGATAGGGATCAAATGGTTGTGAGATAGAATATATATATATAATTGTTTATTTCGAATTTTGAATGATTTCCATAGATTCAATCTCGACAATGCACTTGTCTCATCCTCATCCATAGATGAAAAACCATTGGTCATAGTCCATTCCAAATATCAAATAAAAATGCCTATTAGTGTAACTAATCAAATTTCAAAATTATTTATAATGAGAAAAAAACTAAAAACTAAAAACTAAACCCTACTAAAAATCATTACAATAAACCTAAATAAAAAAATACTTGAATTACACATAGCATGGTGTTGAGTTTAGTCCCTAATATCGATAGTCATTGGGTTTTATATGAGGGTAAGTCAAGATGATAAACGATAATGATTCTAATTTATCAATGACAGTTTTGGGTTGATGAGTGAATAATTATCATTTTGGACCTCAAAGAAAAGGATGAATGATTGAATGACAAGGATTGAGTTCAATTCAAATTTAGGCATTAAAATGATGTCATTTGTAATTATACTTATATTGCAACATAGGGTGCATTTACAATAGTAACTTCGGTCAACAAAAAATTGTTATTCTTCTACTCTCAATCCAAAAAAAATCAAAACAACAATGCCATTGAATCTAGATTGACTCGACCAATTAGATAGCGGAGAGGGGGTCAGTTTCCTATGCCCTGCATGATGAAAGAGAGAGGAAAAAGGGCTTCACGCAAAGGATGCACAAGATGAATTTGTCTTAGAGAGGGTTGTCTCAGTTACTTGAAGATACAAATGTTTCCATAGTTGAAAGCCTAGTACACGTAGCCAGAGTTACCTCGACGCCCGACAACCATGAACCAATAAACGAAAAAATCAGTTGCAACTGATCATGTACTCCTTGGAGTATTATGGGTGTACATTTGCATGTGTGTATTCCATCCAAACCCAGTAGGAAATATCTTGATTAGGTACCCAAGCAATTATACAATTAAAACAAAACAACTTTTTTTATTAAGTTTGGGGTAGATACAGAACTAAAATAGACAAAACTAGTTTCATTCAATGAAAAACTATACCAAATACAGTGAGGCCATGCTTGAGAAACCATACATAATTATAATCTGGTGTCTTTCCAGTTCTTCAGTGACTTCGTAAAAATGATACTGGAATCCAACATTTCCTACAGAAGCATCATTTTATCTTTATTGTTGACACATTGGTCCAAGAGGTGCTTTAAGGACTTGGATAAAATTTAGAAGTTGGAGTTCTTTGTCATATTTCTAAGTTTGATTCACTAAAAATATTGACTTACCAATTCATAGTTATAAACTTCTTGTAGTTGTTTGAAATTTGATTGACATAGTCATATTCAAGACGGTGAGAGTAATTGCACTCAAGACGGGTGAGAGTGATTGCCCGAGAAAGGGTCCAAGATATCAAAATTTACAATATCTTGCAATATTTACATGAACATAGAGGTGGCTTATTAAAATAATCAATCAACACTTCACTTCTTTCACCAAGCGTCAAGCATTGGATTTACTCGACATTTTTCACTTTATGCAACAATTGCTAGAAATTCTCCACGACCGCTAAGCATTAAGCCAAATTCAACAAACGTATATGCACATGGCTTACTAAAAACATCTACCGAGACTTCATGTCTAGCATTGGATATGAGAACTAGAATCTATTAGATATGGACTATTTGACCTCCCATTGTCATACGTTCCTCGAGTTCCGTCAACTCCCTTGTAGCTCAACTCAGCCATTGTTGGATGAAATTGTGATGCAAACACAGCTCCAGTTATCCAATTTACCTTGGAAAGGAAGAGAGTAAGGAAACTCCTTATTCTGGAATCGCTACAACCCAAACTTATGTCGAAAACACAAAGAAAATAGGCGTTTCAAGAAGCAGAGGACATTGGCATTGGATTATAAAGATTTTTTATCAAGTCAATTATCAACATTGCACCCAAACACTTTACCAATTCCATTACAAGCATTGCATTCATATGACATTTATTTGTGCAAAGATAGAAGGAAAGTGCTCATATGGTCTTAATTTCACCGTCAATTTCAAGATTTGGCATTAAATTCAGCCTTCAATGGATGTTGTATGTTATTTAAGCTTTAATTTCCATTAAATGAGGCCATTTGTAGCTGGTAGGATATGTCTTTAAATAGAATTTGTGGTGAAACAACACGTCTTTACGGTGCCATATATTTGTACGTTGAACATGTGACAAGAATGCTACTTAGTGAGTAGTGAAGAGCAATCTAGGAATTTATTGATGAGGTGACGTTTTCGATAGGTGAGAAACATGCATATGACATGCGTTGGAGGAAGGATTGCTTCTATGTTACGAGTATTATTTTTTTCTCTGATTTTGATAACCCCTTGAGCTTGTGAATTACGGAAAGATAATGTAGATTATCTTTTCTAAATTGTAATTTATTTTGATTGAACTTTTACGCTTTCAACAAGGAAAAACTTGTCGGAGACTACCAAAACATATCGCCATAATTGTTATGCAAAGGAGGAGTTGTTGGGCCTATTTATAGATGTCGTGTTCCTAGTATGGCAGATGTAGATATATGGAAGATGTAGACATTACTTGTATCTTTTATGAGCCCCTAAGGTAGGATTATATTAGTTCAATCTCATGGTATATTTGCTGAAGAGCTTCAGAAAATCTTGGATAAATGGAGGATTGGAGAGGTGCGACAGCTAACTTGAGTTACCATGCAGTAAGAAATTTTCTTTTCCTTACTTTTGCGGCTGCGATAAAGTGCCTTTGGAAACCCCACCTTTTACTTCGATGAGTTAAATTCAACCAAAAATAATTGCGACATGGTTTTATTGCAATGAAAATTTACTGTGATATGATTTTACTGCGACGGACAAGTATGAGACAGACGAGTGTGCGACAAACTTCACCGCAACATGACTCAAGTTTGCACTTGCCGTTAAGACACCTTTTACAGAATTTTAACCTGACACACTTTTACCTCGACAGCCACTTACTTGAATTCGATGGGCTTTTACTGCGACATGATTTTTATTCGCGACACACTTTTGGTTGCAACCAACTCCCTCTTTGACGGGACAACTTTTAGTGGAACTTTATAAAAAGAGATTTCTATGTCAATTAACTATTAATATGAAAAGCACTTTTTACCAACCTTTAACTTGGGATAAAATTTGACACAACTATACTGCGACAAGCTCACAATATCATATAACCAAATTTTTTAAGTAATACTTGTGTCTAGCACTCTGCGGTTAAAACTCAAACTTTTACACAGTGAAATATTTATGGATTCTTTGTGTCTTTCACAAAATGGTAAATATAAACAGCATTCACACAAGTAATTATGGAGAAGATGTGTGGCATAAATGAGACATGCAATCAACCATAAACTATGGATTTATATATATTGTCGTGACATAACAAAGAACTATAGACACAATTACAAACTTGGAAATTTACAAGGATGTTTCACCTTTTGTAGAGCTTTGACTCTCAACACATTCCAGAACACTGGAGCTTGAGATCTCTAACTCTTATTAGAGTTTTTTTTCTTCTTCTTCTCTTCTTACTCTATTGTTCTATGTGTCTCTCGCACTCTCTCTCTCCTCTTCTCATTGTTTTTCATTTTTGTTCTTCTTCATTTACAAAGACTAAAATTGATTCTCTTCGAAGCTACCAAATAACATTAAAGGCTGTAATAAATTTCTACCTAGAAACTTAAGTTTTGAAATACAATTCGGTTACTTAAATATGGAGAGGTGTGAACTCCTAAAACTAATAGATGGACTGTCAAAGAGTGTACTTCTTCGGACTTTGACTGAGTCGGTTGAGACGTGATGTAGATCTGTGAGTAATTAATATTTCCAACACTCCCCCTTAATTATGAGAAAATGGGGATCTTGAAACAAAAAATTTACAAAAATATTTCAGAGGAGAAACTTGCTCTGTGCATGACAAAATTCACTGAGCAAAACTTGTCATTCCTAAATAACTTCGTAGATACCAGAACAAATCCCTTACCAATGGTTTTGTAAATATGTCTGCAAGATGGTCTTCAGACCTGCAAAATTCTAAACAAATCTCTTTGTTGTTCACCGATTCTCTTATGAAATGATACCTTGTGTCGATGTGCTTAGTTCTCTTGTGGAACACAAGATTCTTTAACAATGAAATGGTTGAATTGTTGTCACAGAAAATGGTTGGTCATTCTTGCTGGTTCTGGGACAAGTCTCTTAACATTCTCCGCATCCAAACAACTTGACATGTGACACTTGTAGCTACAACATACTCTGCTTTTGTTGAAGATAGAGTGACAATGGGTTGTTTATTCAAATCCCACAATACAAAACCTGTACCAAAATGAAATATGTACCTAGATGTGATTTTCCTGTCATCTGTGTTGCCTCCATTGTCATTGCCACTGTATCCAATGAGTTTAAAATTTTTTGAGGTTGAATACATAATGCCAAGGTCTTTTGTGCCACTTGCATACCTCATAATTCTCTTACTTTATTTCCGATGAGATTCTTTCGGTGACTCCATGAATCTTGAGATCATACTTACTCCATACATGATGTCTGGTCTTGTTGCGGAAAAATACATAAGACTACCAAGAATCCTTTTTAAAAACATAGGATCTACAGTTGATCCATCATCATCCTTAATAAATTTTAAACCTATTATTACTGGTGTTGGGACTACTTTGTAATTAGAAATATTGAATCTTTTTAAAACTGCACTTGCATACGTCAACTGTGATATGAAAATACCACTTTCAGAGTGCTGGAATTCAATGCCCCAAAAAAATTCATAAGCCCCAATTAGACATTTCAAATTTGCTTTCCATGATTGTTTTAAAATCCTTTATACCAAAATCACCAGTAAATATTAAATCATCTACATACATGAAGACAATTAACATGTTACCTTGCTCATTAACTTTGGTGTACAACATCGGTACAGTTTCACTTTTGTGAAATCCATTTTGGGTGATGTAGGAATCACTAGTAGAAAATGAGAAATTAATGACTAAAAAAATGACTAAAATCAGGCTATAAATGACTATTTTTGAGTCAGTGACTAATAGTAGCAAATTACCACTATCTTATAGCTAGTCGTATTTCACTAGTCATTAATAGCTTGACTTAGTAGTCATTGATTTAGTCATTGATTTGGTCATTGATAGACAATGCTTTAGTCATTGTTTTAGTCATTGATAGTTAATGATTTAGTCATTGATTTAGTCACAGATTTAGTCATTGATTTAGTCACTGAGTTAATCATTGATTTAGTCGCTGATTTAGTCACTGATTGCAACCATTAATGATCAAATATATGACTAAATAAACTACGAAATGTTAACATATTAATGACTAAGCTAAATACGACTAAGATACGATAAATTAGCTACTAATAGTCGTATATATGTGAATTTAGTCGTTTTTGTAGGCACAAATTTATGATAGGGCACGGAGGAATCGAACCACCAACCTCCTGCCTATAATTAGGCAGGCGCTCTACCATTGAGCTAGCACCCTTTAAGAAGTTGCTATTGCTTGACAATGATGATATTCAAACAAATTTATGATAGATATCAATCTACAAACTACATAATTATTACTATTACAACTTACGAGTAACTAGTATTTATGAAAGTAATCATTTACGCAGTGGAGAATTGTAAATAAGAAGGAGCTGCGTTGGATGATTTCGTAAATCTCGACGTTTCGATCCCTACTATGGGAAGGGTAAGGAAGCTGTTGTGTTCCCATTACACCAATCACAACAAGCACGCCTCACTCCAAAGAAAACTACACTTGGGCTTCATGTGAATCCCTTGGTGCAAATGACATGGTCAAAACATTTCTCTTCAAAAGTTATGCACCCCAGCTTGCCACCTAAGCATGCCATAAGAATTTTAGATAAGGGCATATCCTCAAACTCCATAAATCATTGCAAAAACAAAATACAGGACTTATCACCAAAATTTGCCACCCATGCATATATATAGTTGTCATTAATAATCTTAACCAGCCTCAGGGAGGTATTTCACAATTAATATTCACCATTATCCTTTGTAAACTTGCTAGAGAAGCCAAGTTTGTTCACCTGCTATATTGTTTCTCAAAGTCCATTTGTTTTAGCTTGAAACTTGAGGTAGACTTGATTTATGTTCATAACTCACCTATTGACATAATTATGTCTACAAGATTTAATATTTGTATTTTCGTTTTTTATTGTAGGATATTTATTATTTAAAATGTCAAAAGCACAAAGAATAGGGAAGCTACCTTAAAATGGGAAGTTGAAGAAAGTCCCAACCCTTGGAAAGATGCAAATCCAATGTTGCTCACAGATACAAATCATTTAATTGGATTCCAAGATGACCTTGAGTGCCCAAATACATGTATAGAATGTTCGTCAATGAAGACTTCCATAAGGACCATGATGACTTAGAGGTTTTTTGAAATATCAGAAAGCACATCCTTTTCTTGATTGTTGC
>LPNX010884818.1:0-14951 GCA_001517045.1 Pseudotsuga menziesii | reverse complement strand
GCTTCACTAGGGCCATTAAAAAGGTATAAGGATACAAAAACCAGAGTTTTTACATGTTATATTACATATTAGATGCAGTTTGTTCCTATAATCCTTTTCCAAAAATGGGATGAGAGTGGAAACCTAGTCTTCTACCTATGCATGTATATTGTTGTGAATTGTGGTCCTCCAACTATAGGTTATATTTCTATAACAGAAATTAAAGCCTTGCAAAAATTAAAAGAGAAATGAAGGCTAACCATACCAGTCATGATAAATTCCAATAAGGCCTCTTTCATATATCACACCAAGTGTATTCTTTTTTGCAATGGTTGGGACAACATTCATAACCCAAACTTTGTCGGATGTAAGTGCTGCTGCAAAGCCACCAAGACCTGCATTCATGTCCATAACATTGCGATATCTACTCTCCCCAATATATTTGTTCATTCTTTTGTAGCATTTCACGTGCTTTCTCCACAACTGTGTATCAGCATTATATGTCTTAGCAGTAACACCTGATAATGAAACACTGAGAACTCTAGGAGGAACAGCATTCAGGCGCTTTGGGAACTTCTCCAAAATCCCTCCAGACACATCATTAGCATCACTGACTTTAGGAATTTGCGTAGTGCATCTTTGCATTCTCTTGTGCCTAGGGGGTCAGCAGATTTTATAGACATTATCAGATAAGCATAAAATTTCAATCATCTAAGTAAAACTAGGCCATCTAAGTAAAACTAGGGCACTGTCAAAGCAAACTCTTCTTGTACTGTAATCAAATATGAAGCCAATTATGCAAACATGCTTGAAATTTTTTAAGATTTAAACAGTTAAACTTAAACCTGTCTGCAGCACAAGATCAATTCCTGCATGGCCATTAAAATGTAAAAGCAGATAGGAAAATTCAAAACTCACATAAAAATGATGAAATCAAAATGTATCTCTGACTTGTATTTAGGATATAAAGTTGATTCAGGATAAAAGTTGATAATCCCTTGAATCTTGTAGCATTCACAATTAAAATCACAAATTATAATAGGTCAACGGCCATTCTATCAATTGTTACAAAGCAGTTCTCCAGATTTCTACATGTCAGAAAATTATGATAAACAAACAGACCATGTACTTCAGCTTAATAGCAGTGCAAGTTTAAATTTTTCATAGTCAGCCACACTGAGATTTTAGTTCAAAGGAATCCTACAACCACAATGCACTTTGTAACATATCCATTGCAAGATTGATATCCAATTTAGAATTTGGCATGATATTAGTCTTCTAAAGGAAAAAAAGCCAATAGAAAAATACTTACAAGGACAAGTGTTAAATGCTCGCTTAATAGAATAACAAATGTAGCCAATACCTGGAATCTAAAAGCACATTCTAGGAAGGACAAAAATAGGTTTTAACTGTCAAACCCCAGGAATGTATTGGAGCCTAGATTTAAACCTAAGAATACCTACAGCACTGAGCTTATGGTCCTGCTTAAGCACAAAAGTTCTTTTCCAGAGATAGCTAACTGGTAGCTGATGCACTCTTAGCTAATGCATGGATAATCGGCAGTTTCTAACAGACAACTCATTTAACTAGAAGAAATAAAAAACAAGTAACCGATAACTTATTCGTGACACTTAACTTGTGACCTATTGGTGTTCACTAGCCACAAGTTAAGTGGCTATGCTAGTACACTAAGCAAATCAATGCAGTGATTTGTTTTCTATTAAATACAAAATTTCAATGCTTTGCCAATGCAAAGAATAAATGAATATCATGACCCTGATTATCGTGATATCATCATTTAAACTTAATATAAAGATGCAATCCTTCACATCTGCACACAGAGACAACTAACCAATCCAGATGAAGACACACTCTTGTAGAATCCCACAACTAGTGTCCCATCTCTTGTTTACCATCCTCCCCGATTGCTAGCTTCTTCTGCTTGTTTACTCTCTCCTAGATTTGAATTATTTCTATTGTTTGATAAGGAGAAACCCCCTTTAATCCTATCTCCTCTTAAAAGTTACTAAAAAGAGACAGAGTGACCCTCATTTTTCTGGTAGTGTTCAGTATTCCAACATAATATCCTGAGAACAAAGAACATCACAGGCCATCACTGGTCATCGATGGCTTTCTTCTAAAAATTTGTCAGTGAGTAAATTGTTCTTCTCCTGCTCTGGGAGGAAAGGCTCTGATAGTCATTTTGAAAGAGTACAGGATGACTCCATTACTGTCATATTTTAGACCCTTTGTCCCCATATGGAAACTGAACCAATTGCTCTTTAACAAGTTAGTTACTGGGAGGAACTCTTCTTAGATTCCTAGTTTCTCTCTTTCTGTCTAGACACAACTTGAAACCTCAGAGTAGTGCACTAAATTCAGCAAAGTTATTTGATGTTTTTCCAAGGGACAGACAATAGGTTATTATAGAATTAATGGTCCTATAAATAGTTCCTCCTCCCAAATTCCCAGCAGTATATTTAGAAGCCCCATTGTACAAGAGAGATCATTTTTCTAGGAATTTATCCTGTGATTTTTCTTTCTTCATTGATCTGGAGATCCGCATTCCATATTTGGCAGAGAATATGAAGTCAGTGTGGTCTTAAAAAGAAAATATTGAAAGCCAACTCACACAGTAAATGGCCATACTGGGGGAAGCTATAACTCCTAAAAATGTCATGCATGACAACTGGCTTTCTCATTATCCAGTGCCTTAATAGTACAAACTACATCTTGAACACCATTTATAATGCGATGTGCCTTTAGCATCTAAAATGTGCAACCAAGACACAAAAATTGCCTCCTAGTTTGTGAATGTTTCATCTTAAATTTGAAGCAAATACAATTTCTACCATACCATGTTGGGCTCCAAGATTTGGACAAATGAAGCAATAATTGGCAATTGAAAATAATGCATACGTTTATTTAAGAAGAAAAATTCAGAGAAAATAATAGACTTACAGTAACAGTCACACTGATACCAAGTGAAACAACTTGCTTTATAGATGGAATACATTCTACAGTTGCCGAAATCTTAATGTAGACATTGCAGCGATTGATTGTTTTGTGCAACCACTTAGCAGCTTCAACAGTCCCTTTTGTATCAAGCAAAAGTCTGGGGGAGACTTGAACAGGAACACAACCATCTTCTCCTCCAAGTGTATTATAAATGGGTTCAAGTAATTCACATGCATCTTGGATATCTTTTATTACAAGCTCCCAGTAAGTGTCCTCAACTCCTTTTCCCTCGTTGATAAGTTGCCTGTGAAATAGCATAGTCAGTGATTTTCCAAGAGATGCACGATATAGATACATGAACTTTCAAGATGAAATTTCTTGAAAAAACTCACACCAGTGACATGTTCCAGCTTTATACTATATGACTATGCAGCTACAAGTAGCTAGCAGTACCAATTGTTGAAAAGATTCAACAGGAATCACAGTTCTATGCTAAAATTGTGAATCCCACTATAGGAAATTAAAATTCTTACATAAGTCATTGTAATCTGCACAAGTTCAAGAGAATAATATCCCACAACTAGTATCCCATCTCTTGTTTACCATCCTCCCTGATTGCTAGCTTCTTCTGCTTGTTTACTCTCTCCTAGATTTGAATTATTTCTACTGTTTGATAAGGAGAGACCCCCTTTAATCCTATCTCCTCTTAAAAGTTACTAAAAAGAGACAGAGTGACCCTCATTTTTCTGGTAGTGTTCAGTATTCCAACATAATATCCTGAGAACAAAGAACATCACAGGCCATCACCAGTCATCGATGGCTTTCTTCTTAAACTTTGTCAGTGAGTAAATTGTTCTTCTCCTGCTCTGGGAGGAAAGGCTCTGATAGTCATTTTGAAAGAGTACAGGATGACTCCGTTACTGTCAGATTTTAGACCCTTTGTCCCCATATGGAAACTGAACCAATTTCTCTTTAACAAGTTAGTTACTGGGAGGAACTCTACTTAGATTCCTAGTTTCTCTCTTTCTATCTAGACACAACTTGAAACCTCAGAGTAGTGCACTAAATTCAGCAAAGTTATTTGATGTTTTTCCAAGGGATAGACAATAGGTTATTATAGAATAATTGGTCCTATAAATAGTTCCTCCTCCCAAATTCCCAGCAGTATATTTAGAAGCCCCATTGTACAAGAGAGATCATTTTTCTAGGAAGTTATCCTGTGATTTTTCCTTCTTCATTGATCTGGAGATCTGCATTCCATATTTGGCAGAGAATATGAAGTCAGTGTGGTATTAAAAAGAAAAGATTGAAAGCCAGCTCACATAGTAAATGGCCATATTGGGGGAAGCTATAACTCCTAAAAATGTCATGCATGACAACTGGCTTTCTCATTATCTAGTGCCTTAATAATACAAACTACATCTTGAACACCATTTATAATGCGATGTGCCTTTAGCATCTAAAATGTGCAACCAAGACACAAAAATTGCCTCCTAGTTTGTGAATGTTTCAGCTTAAATTTGAAGCAAATACAATTTCTACCATACCATGTTGGGCTCCAAGATTTGGACAAATGAAGCAATAATTAGCAATTGAAAATAATACCTGCGTTTATTTAAGAAGAAAACTTCAGAGAAAATAATAGACTTACAGTAACAGTCACACTGATACCAAGTGAAACAACTTTCTTTATAGATGGAATACATTCTACAGTTGCCGGAATCTTAATGTAGACACTGCAGCGATTGATTGTTTTGTGCAGCCACTTAGCAGCTTCAACAGTCCCTTCCATATCAAGCACAAGTCTGGGGGAGACTTAAACAGAAACAAAACCATCTGCTCCTCCAGTTGCATTATAAATGGGTTCAAGTAATTCACATGCATCTTGGATATCTTTTATTACAAGCTCCCAGTAAGTGTCCTCAACTCCTTTTCCCTTGTTGATAAGATGCCTGTGAAATAGCATAGTCAGTGATTTTCCAAGAGATGCACGATACAGATACATGAACTTTCAAGATGAAATTTCTTGAAAAAACTCACACCAGTGACATGTTCTAGCTTTATACTATATGACTATGCAGCTGCAAGTAGCCAGCAGTACCAATTGTTGAAAAGATTCAACAGGAATCACAGTTCTATGCTAAAATTGTGAATCCCACTATAGGAAATTAAAATTCTTGCATAAGTCATTGTAATCTACACAAGCTCAAGAGAATAATATCCCACAACTAGTGTCCCATCTCTTGTTTACCATCCTCCCTGATTGCTACCTTCTTCTGCTTGTTTACTCTCTCCTAGATTTGAATTATTTCTACTGTTTGATAAGGAGAGACCCCCTTTAATCCTATCTCCTCTTAAAAGTTACTTAAAAGAGACAGAGTGGCCCTCATTTTTCTGGTAGTGTTCAGTATTCCAACATAATATCCTGAGAACAAAGAACATCACAGGCCATCACCAGTCATCGGTGGCTTTCTTCTAAAACTTTGTCAGTGAGTAAATTATTCTTCTCCTGCTCTGGGAGGAAAGGCTCTAATAGTCATTTTGAAAGAGTACAGGGTGACTCCGTTCCTGTCATATTTTAGACCCTTTGTCCCCATATGGAAACTGAACCAATTTCTCTTTAACAAGTTAGTTACTGGGAGGAACTCTTCTTAGATTCCTAGTTTCTCTCTTTCTATCTAGACACAACTTGAAACCTCAGAGTAGTGCACTAAATTCAGCAAAGTTATTTGATGTTTTTCCAAGGGACAGACAATAGGTTATTATAGAATAATTGGTCCTATAAATAGTTCTTCCTCCCAAATTCCCAGCGGTATATTTCTCTGAGCAACATGGAGACAGAAAGGATGAGCACTGGAAACTTTTTGGAGTCCCGGGATAGAAGAGAAGGGAAAATAGGCAAGCATCAAAGCACGGTGATAATGCCCCCTGAAAGGAGAGATTTTGATCATTTTGTTCAATCTCAGCATGAAGCAAGCATTGTTTTTGGTCAAGTAGACACTCAAATGTCAGATTCTATATGGGACGAAGGTGATGGTGGTAGCCAGGAGAAGCAACTAGACAGAGTTTCACAAGAAGATATTCTTTCTCCAGAAATGCAAGGACTGACTATCAGAGTTAATCTTCAAATAATTACAAAAATTATTTTAGAATCTTTTGTTTCAGGTATAAATCTCCAGTTTATAACCTCTTCCTGGTGCAACCATGCAACATATGCAAATTTTCCATCTAACAGTTTAGTCTTCTTGATGATGGCTCTCATGTCATAAAGACCGGTTACACATGCTTCTTCTTCTTCACATTTTGCTCACTCACTGCAAATCCTTGAATATGCCCATAATAATGATGAGAGGACATGGATGATATCAGAAAGAAATGCAATCCTTGATTTATATTTTTATTAATAATTAATCTCATATGTATGGCAATGTCTCATACCCAACCACTTATTGCTATGATTGTCATAACTATTGACCTATTCATCAATACTTAACAACACTTTATTAGACTAAAACACAAGATTAATATCACCACATCAATATTGCATGCTGTAACTTTAGAGCATAACTCCTATCCCTGACAATAAATGGACATTAAATCCAACATGCTGATCAAAACAGAAACCTATAATAAATAATCCAACTTGAATAGAATTGTTCCAATGGGAGAACAAGAATATTACTTTCCTTGCACCGGTGACTAAGGATCATGTCTATCATGTCCTTCCACTTAATACTAATTTATAGCTAATTAAATCATATCATAGACTATTCTTGTTAGCAAATATTATTTATCCTTAATAATAGTAATTGTAAAATCAACTTGGACACAAAGCAATCATTTTGTAGTTCATTTTATTGATCTAAGGACAAAGTAGGCATTTTTCATCTAGATACAAAGAGAAATGTATTTCAGACATTGCCGTGATATGAAAAGATTTTAACTTCGATAAAAATGACATGACATCAATGTATACAACAAAGTAACCTTACATTTGTTACGAGGCGAGGAAAATTTCCAACTTAAACTGAAAAAAATCATAGGGCCAGCCTAGAAATTTACAACAACAAAAAATAAACTACCTCTGACAAATCAATCTCTGTTAGTGCTAATCCCTTTCTATAGAGTGCATCTGCTAACTGGTCATGGAGAGCTTCCATTTTCTTCTTGGTTTCCTAGATACAGATTAGCAGATGCTGTAAGCATGTCTATAGTTCAATAGTTTAAAGTGATCTGCAGTCCAAGATTGAAAAAAAGGATGAAATCTGTTTGAAATGAAATAGATACATATAGCTGCATCCTCGACTTCAAATTCACTCTTCATTGAGAAATATTTTGCTAATTCATCTTTATCAATATTGTCAATAACCTCATTTGCAGCATCTATTACCTGGCATGAATACAAAATTATAAATAGAAAAGACTGAATCAACAAAAGGTATTACATATATAGCTAAGTTATGGTGATAACAATATTCCTACAAATCCTTCAAAGGTTTATAAACATGATAGAAAATACCTCTTTTTCATGCCTTTTCTTATCTTCATTGCTACTCATTGCGACAAGTCCCTCAAGAATTTGTGCTAATAAAGGTATGTGTTTTGGATATTCTGACTGCAACAAAACATCAAACATTGTTATGGAAAAATAGAAAACTATGTTTCGGGTTTCCAGAACATAAACTCAGTTTTTTCTTTTAAGATTTGAAACTGTTTGGGACCTATTTCATTTGCTTTCAAGTTGTAGGAACTTCTCAGGACAAGACAATAGAAATAAACATCTTTTACTCTTAGATGGGAGACTTTGTGAGGATCAAGAGGAAATTAGAAGGCAAGCAGAATTCCATTTGAAGGCCTGGTTTAGGAAGAAGAAATTGATAAGTAAGAAAAAAAATATGCACTCCTGTCTCATTATACCCCACTGAGAGATTTGATCAGGAAGAAACCAAGTTGCACTCATGTCTCGTATTCCCTCACTGGTTAGAGAGGACAACAACCTGCTTCTTGATTCAGTTTCAGAAGTTCAATTAGCTCATTTATTGATGAAGAAGGACAAAGTTCCTAGATCAGATGGCTTCCTAACTAATTTCTTCTAGAAAAATCGTGAGATCATCAAGGAGGATCTGATCGAAGTGGTAGAAGAATCAAGAAGTCCTAAGAGATTTTTCAAAGATCTTAATAATACCTTTTTATTTCTAACTCCAATATAATAAAATGCTAACTCCTTAGCTACCTTTTAAGTGAATTTTCCTCTATAAAATGGTCTATAAGGTGATTTCTGGGGTGATGGCATAAAATAAAATACATTCTACCTAAAATCATTTTAGAAACCCTGTAATTTTCCTCTGTAAGATGGTCTATAAGGTGATTTCTGGGGTGATGGCAATAAAATAAAACACATTCTACCTAAAATCATTTTAGAAACACTACAAGACTTCAAGAAAGGAGATTCTGGAATGAGCTTATTCATTCATTGCTTTCCAGGAAAAGGGAAGGAATGATATGGCCGAAGCTAAGTTGCACAAAACATGTACTGGTTTCAGAAATAGGAACATGTAGAAATGCAGTTACACAACCCCATATATATAAAATTTAAAACACATTATCTTGCAATAAAATAAGAATAATAAGTTAACTTGTAGGAGGTTTAGAAACGATATGGAGATTAAACTGTCTTCATTTACTATAAATTAGGGATTTTTAAACTTCCTATCAGTACCACACCCTTCATGGGCACTTGGGGATTTTCGAGAAGTTTTTGAGGTGTTTCAAAGTTTCCACAAGTTTCCAGTACTAGTACATGGGCAATTTAGGAGTTTCATGCAATATAGGACCAAAGTCTATAATAGGGTTATTGGACTTCCCTCAAAAGGGTGCTTCAAAATTTCAATTTCTCAATGTACTGGAGGCTTTGGATGAAATTTTGTTACTCTCCTCGCATATATTTTCCATAAAGATCAATGGTTCAATGGCTTTCCAGCTATCTTATTTAAATCCCAAAGGGATCTTCATCAAGGAGACTTGCCATAAGAGGTTAACTGGATTGGTGAAAGCAGGGGATTATCTTAGCCCCCACCAGGGCTCAGATTTCACAAAAGTGGCCAGATTTCCCTCACAAGGGTTGAATTAAAGGCAGTATAACAATCGTGGCCATTTAGTCAGGCCAGCTGGCCTGAAAGCAGGGGATTGTCTTAGGCCCCACCTGGTTCATATTTTACAAATGTTACCAGGTGATGACCGTAGGTTTTTGGGATTAAGAATTTTATATGATTCCTCTAGAATAATTCTCAACCTTTCAAGGAGACCATTCTCCCCATCTCTCTATCATTATAGCCAAGGATCATGGCAGATCATTAGAGGATGCTTAAAACAGAGGGGAGCTTCACAAGTTGATAGTGTCCTCACTTTCTCCACCAATATCCCATCTGCAAAATGCAGATGATACCAGGTTTGGCCAAGAAACCTCTCCATCATGAAGCCTATGAAATAAAGGAAATCGTCTTATACTATAAAAGAGCATCCAGTGAAAGGATTAATGCTAAAAAATATGATATATTTTTCTTCAATTATAATGGTAAAAAACAAAGAATTTCATAACTGTTGGGATGCAACAGAGAACCTCTTCTAGGGAAAGAACAAAAAGAATTTATGGAAACAAATGGATAGAATCACAAAAGGTTGTCAAGCTAGAAAGGAAAGTAGCTATCATGCATTATACTATTTTTGTTTTTTGGGTTCTACGGCTGAAATGACTCACTCAACTTCCCATTTGTATTACTTTATTGCTTTAATAGCTTTAACATGCACAATACTCTATCATGCTGACTCTTGTTACTCTTTTTTTTCTCTCATGTGCATCACCATCTTAACTTGCGTACCAAGTGAATTCTATTAATAGAAGTGTGAGATGTTCTATCATCGACTGGTGTATTACTTCATTGTCCACCCATGCTTTATTTATGTGCTTTGACCAGTAACTCACAATGATTCTAGGTAGTAAGATAGTTTTATTTCAATTGGAAATTCTATGTGTCACCCTCAACACATCTGAATTGCAAACTCTAGCAATCGATATTAATATTGGTCCAACTATGGATCTAGGTATAACCCTTTTAACATTTCCTTAATCTACAATTTTTTACTGATCAGTAGTCGAGTTGTCATTCTTAACCTTCTTGCTTTAACTTGATTCTAGGAATAAACCGGTTTTCAAAATCAATGTCTATTCACCAAGATCAAACATTGGATAACTGGACTATAGATGAGACAGAAAATAGGGCACCTCTCACACTCAAATCAAGCTACACTCACATCTCTTGCCCACCTCTCACACTCATAATGTTGCTTGCCTTTATTCATGATTCATCCACTTTCCCAGCTGTCCCAAGAACTTTTATGTAGATTGTGAAGGTGTAAACATTGGGCTTCAAGACCAATATTTGCATTTCTATAAAATAAATTATGTAAGATGAAAGGTTATTTGAATCTTGAATACAAGATATTCTCTTGGAAAGAGTTCTTGATGCCAAGACAAGAGAACTTCCTACAGTTTGTGCAATTATAGGGGCCATCCTTGGTTAGGAAGTCATTACAAAAATACCATTGTAGACTCTACCTAGACAGGCCAACCTTGGAACAAACAATGATTCCCTCTTTAAGCAATGAATCATATGATGTGACATGATACTGTTTACTCTTTGTGGATATATCAACTAACCCAACTTAACAACTTTAATGGCTCAACTATGAAGCAAACAATGACCCGATTTATTGTCCATAATGGGCCAGCCGCAAAACACAGAATGCCCCCTTACAGGGTGTGTCAACCCTACATACCCTTTAACAAAACAAATGCACTCCTCAACAATGTAATAAATGTTATATACGCTGAGATATACATCCATTGGATCTTAAATCTAATGATGTAGGTTCCAGCCTATACAACATTAGTTATTCTGCTGTGAAGTACATATTGACAAAAAACTAACAAAACGGACAACTTGATATAAGAGAATGTTGTTTACACTTTGATTTAAAGGCCTTGATGCCCAACCAAGGATCAAACAATGACCCAAAATAACTGCCTTCATGGGCCAACCATGGAACAAACAATGGCTCTCTTTATTATTTCTTTCTTTCCCGTCATTCTTTCTTTCTTTTCCTCTTACATTCCCATGATAAAGTTAAATTCTCAATAGCATAAGGTTTCAAATAAATCATCCAATTTGGTTTTGTTGCACCCACCTCAAGGTTCTTAAGCACTATTGTTCCTGTTGATGGCCAATTGTGACTTAGCCTTGAAGAATCAATCAACAATGGCGCTCCACTTGGTATATTAGAATACTGCATTATCCTCTCCATAGAAAAAATTTTGTTTTCCACGTTGCATAGGTTTCATACAACCCAAGCCTGTACTATATTCAAATTCAATCCATATGTTACTACCAAGCCAACAAGACTTGCACACAATGAAGGAGGAGAAACTTTCTGAGAACACCACCGTACCCTCGTTGGCATATGCAACAACTAGGTGTGGATTAAGCTTTCCAGGAATAGTCCTTACTTGGAAAAATTGTGCCATTTGGAAAGCTCACTAGGACTGTTAAAGAAGCGCGAAATACAAGATTGGATAGAAAATTCAAGCGAAGACACAGCCACTCCATATGACTACATGGTATTTTTAATGAGGTACTGCTTGGCAGCATTACTACATTTCATCTGATAGGGAGATGGCTAGATTGGTGGGAATTAGAAAGGCTCCCGTCATACACTATTTTGTTGAGTCTCTCACAGGAGCAACCATAATAAGAAGTTCCAATCAAGAAACTCGCTTCATGGAGCAAAGTTACTTACTTGATACCAGAGGTAAATTGTAGTGACCGGTATAAAAACAACGAAGACCTGCCAAGCAATCTAAGACATGATTGCTACAATTCCTAATAGTTGAATTACTGCAAATGATAACCCTCCCAATCTGTAAGGAATGTCCATGTCTACAGTACTCTGATCTGTTAATGCCTATGGATAGAGAAGGGCAATTTCACTCGGCAGGAAATATCAGTTTTACAAGCTATTTCTTCACATCAATTAGACTACCAGTCTCCATTATTGACTTGAAGTGGAATCAATCTAAAAATATTAAAACCTCTAATCTATAGCAATTCTATATAGATGCTGATGTTTATAGTTTGCATTCACAATTGTTGTTTAAATGGGCAATACAAAAGCATCACAAACAAACTATTTTTTCCTAAGTTATCTTTTGCTTATCAAACAATTTCAAGCTTGTTGAATACAAACATGTACTGACCTGATTCAAGATGTGTCCGGTTGGGGTTGAATCGAAGAAGGACATTGGTGCATGGAAGATGCATGTAAGCATGGTTGTGAAAATTCTTTGTGCAATCTCAATTGCTGCAGGTGCTAGAAGCAAAGACCTCTTATCAATACACATATGGAACTCCCTATTGCAAGTAATATGTACACAAGAATGAGAACTCTACTGCTGACTGTGGACTTTTGGTATTGGGCTGGAGGGGAAGCCCAAGCCATCTAGTAATTGCTACTGATTTGCAACACCTGGAGTAGTATGTGTGCTGCCAATATGATAGGAACCAAGGCACCTTTATATGCTGCAATTATAAAAGAAGAGTAGACTTGCATTTTGACCTTCCCAGTTTCTCTTTCTTCTTCCTTTACAAATCTAAATTCATTGATTCACGTCGCTCGGTCCTATGCATCCTCATTTGATATGGTTTATCAGATTCAAAGTCCATGGTATTGCAGAATCTACTTCTGCTATTGCCTGTTTGTGGCACTATCCCCCTAGCTGAAATTTGTGCTGCATCAATTGCATTCAAAGTCTGCTGGTGTGCACCAACTAGATTTAATAAATACGCACCACCAAGTATATCTTCATTCCTCCCAACTTGAACTATGTCTCCATCTTGCATAACCTGCAAAGTTTCCCAAAAGATCCCTAACACTTTTTCATGACTTGACACTAGCAATTTCCTATTCAAAGAGTAAACTATTCTGTACATAAAGGTTACAAATTTGCAAGTGTAGAAAGTGGGATCACCAATATAAGGTCAGATGTAGATAAAAATTCTGCTTAATGTGTCACATATACCACTGTCTTCGATCCCAGAACTCCAAGAAGGAACTCATGTTAGATTATTTGGTAAACTAAATCTGCTGCTGGTTCTGCTTATTATTCCATACCAACTTAGTTTATTTCTCCTGCAATTGAAATGGGTAGCTGACGTGATTACTGATGACGGGTTGTACATTGTTCGCGTATGAAGACATGAAGACTCTAGTGTAATGGATCTCCTCTGGTAGGTTGTTTAGAGCAAAGCAGGGTATATATCCCAATTGCCCTTGGTCTTGAAGCGATAAGATCTAGTTGGGTTTGGTAGAGTAACCTGCCGTGCGCTGATGGCAAGGCATTGGACTATACATTCAAATAAAAGTGTACTTTGACAATCTACTCTACAAATGCATTCAATCCTTCTAATTGGAGATGGAGAGCAGTACTTTAAAGAGATGAGCTCCTGTATGAGCATCAACAACACTAAAAGGGACATCGAGAATATAGAAATCTGCATCCTGGTAGATTGCATGAGCAAGTTGTATTCTTTGCTTTTTTCTGCTACTCAAATTGATCCCTCTTTCTCCAATCTCTTTCTGATCCCCATGAGAAAACAATTCTATGTCTTTCTTTAGAGCACATACTTCAAGTACATTTTCGTACTTGTTTCTATTCATCTTGTTCCTAAATAAGATTTTCTCTTCAATTTCCCCGCTTTGAATCCATGGAGACTCTGGAACATAAGATATGGTACCATTGACCTTCACAATCCTTGATAGCTTGGGTATTTCTCCCAGAATATTGGACAACAAGCTTGACTTTCCAAAACCAACTGATCCACAGATTGCAACTTTCATGCCTTTTCTTAGCTGCAAATTTATTCTCCTTAACGTCAGATCATTGGAGGTTGGATCCCATGAAAATTCTCCATGTTTGATCTCAACTACCAGGTCGGTTGAATCCCTAGGTAGATTCTATACTGCATTGCATTGCAGCTCTTCTTCCTGTACAAAAGTGGGTATTGGGTTTAACGACACGTTGCATTGAGAAATCATAGAAACCAATTTAGGCAGATTATATATAGGCACCTGAAGGATTTGGAAATTTGTTAAGGCAGAAAGCACTTTACCTACTATTAATGGAACCCCTATTAGCAAGCAGGTACCAAATGTAATAGCAGACACGAAGGTTGGTGCCGCCCAGAAGAGAAAAGTGATTGCAGAGGAGGTATACAGATATGTTCGTAGATAGCCTTGTTCAACCCTTCTCAGCTCTTGGAGCCTATGTAGATATAAGGTTTCCCAAGCTTGCAGTTTCAGTATCCTCATGCTCTTTAAGATCTCTGAGGTAGCCTTCATACGTCTATCCTTTGCCTCCATTATCTTACCCTGATATTTCTTTTGTAGTTTAGAGAAAGGGGTATTTCCAACCATGATTCCAACTGTGGCTACCAGCCATGCAATAGACGCCATGTCAATATTCTTGTATAGAATTACTAAAGCCAGGAGTACCTGTAAAGGGAGAAGCTAGATATCATGCATGTACCAGGAAAAATTTCCAATGTGTTCCACGTCTACACTCATATAAATTATAATTTCACCAACAGTATGCTTCTGTCTAGACCTGTTAGACAGACACAAGCCTTTTCTGTATACAATAGCTGTTAGTCCTGATCTAACCCACATCCTGAGCTGCCGGGCTCCAAAATACCATTGTTCATAGCATACCCTACATTCATATTGCTCCGCAAAACCACATTCCATTCAGGAATATTGTCAAACACTTTCCTTGCATCCTCAAGAACAGGAGGAATAGAAAACAAAAACATGTCATCCCCGCATCCTTTGAGGACTGCAATGAGCAACAATAACACCGTGAAGTGATCAATTATCCCCAAAGGTAAAATGACAACAAGCAAATA
>LPNX010884797.1:150816-170191 GCA_001517045.1 Pseudotsuga menziesii | reverse complement strand
TTTATTTAGTCGTATATTTGGTCATTAATGGTTGCAATCAGTGACTAAATCAGCGACTAAATCAATGATTAATTCAGTGACTAAATCAATGACTAAATCTGTGACTAAATCAATGACTAAATCATTAACTATCAATGACTAAAACAATGACTAAATCATTGAATATCAATGACTAAAGCATTGTCTATTAATGACTAAATCATTGTCTATCAATGACCAAATCAATGACTAAATCAGTGACTAAATCAGTGACTACTAAGTCAAGCTATTAATGACTAGTGAAATACGACTAGCTATAAGATAGTGGTAATTTGCTACTATTAGTCACCGACTCAAAAATAGTCATTTATAGCCTGATTTTAGTCATTTTTTTAGTCATTAATTTCTCATTTTCTACTAGTGGAATACATAGATACAAAGGGAATCCCTTCTAATCTATGTACCCATAACATTTACATAAAAAGTGACTCTCGACCTATGTGCCAACCACAAAGAAGGATGAACCCTAACTTGAGGATATACTGAAAGAAGAGATCCAAAAACTCTTGGAAGCAGGATTTATATACCCAATCTCAGACAGGGAGTGGGTTTCTCCACTCGTGATAGTTCCAAAAAAGAATGGGAAATGGAGAGTCTGCATAGACTATAGGGAGTTGAACAAAGCAACGTAGAAAGACCATTTTACCCTACCTTTTATTGATTAGGTACTTGATACATTGTCTGGGAATAAGTTTTTTTTCCTTTCTGGATGGATTCAGTTGCTACAATCAAATCCAGATTGCTCCCAAGGATCAAGACAAGACCACATTCACCTTTCCTTGGGGTACCTTTGCATACAGAGTACTTCCCTTCGGTTTGTGTAATGCACCTGCCACCTTTCAAAGAACTGTGATTGGGATCTTTTCCGAGATGGTAAACAACTGCATGGAAATTTTTATGGATGACTTTACTCCATATAGTAGTATCTTTGAGGAAGCACTTAAAACTTTAGAAATTTTTTTAGTACATTGTGAACAAATAAAAATATCTTTAAGCACTCGAAAGTGCCATATGATGATGAGAGAGGATGTCGTTTTGGGGCACTTAATCTCTACTGATGTTATCCATGTAGACCCATCCAAAATCAGGGTAATTGAAAACATACCCACTCCTGGAACAAAAAAAGAGGTATGTAGCTTCTTAGGGCATGCTGGTTACTACAGAAGATTTATAGAAATTTTTTCCAAGCTAGCCTCTCCTTTATTCACTCTGTTGATGAAGGATGTACAATTTGGTTAGAATGATGCATGCCAAACAACGTTCGATGAAATTGAGAAAAGTATATCCACATCCCCTATATTACAAGGGACCAATTGGGCTCTTCCTTTCCACATCTCCTCGGATGCTTCTGATACTAGCATTGGAGCAGTGTTGGGACAATAGGAAGGTCATGCTCCATATGCAATTTATTATATCAGTAAGAACTTGGCCCTTGTTGAACTAAATTACACTATCATAGAAAATGAATTCCTTGCCATTGTCTATGCCATCAAAGCATTTAGACATCATATCACTGTATACTCCACTTTTGTGCACACTGATGATTCAACAATTAAGTACTTAATGAACAAACCTGACACTAATGCTAGAGTAACTAGATGGATGTTATTGTTATAGGAATTTGACATTACAATCGTTAACAAACCTAGGAAGGAAAAAGTTCTCGCTTATTTTTTTATCTTGACTTAATAAAAATGATGATAGTTTACCAGTTGAAGATTCCTTCCCTGATGAACATTTGTTTGCAGTTTCAGTTCATTTCCCTTGGTACACAGATGTTTCTATCTATTTGGCTATAGGAAAGCTTCCAACACATTTTTCAAAGAGAAAAAAAGAAAAATTATATAATAGAGTACCAGGTACTACTGGATAGATGGGAATATTTCCTACACAGGTCTTGATCTTGAAATTAGAATATCTTTCATACACAGGGAGGATGAAATTTTCAATATCTTAAATGGTTTCCACGATGAGCACCGTAGGGGAAATTTTGCTGACAAATGAACATGTCATAAGGTATTATGGATGGGTTATTTTTGGCCAAAAGTTTTCAGGGATGCAAAGAAATATGTTTAGGCTTGTGATAGCTGCCAAAGAATGGGCCAACCAAACATACTAAATGAGATGCCTCTTAAACCACAGTTAGTGGTTGAACCTTTCGATAGATGGGCTCTAGATTTTGTAGGCCCTATCAAACCTCCCTCGAATCAAAAATTTTATATTCTAGTTTGCATCAATTATATGACCAAAAGGGTGGAGGATGTAGCTTTGGTCAAGGCCAAGACCAATCTATAATGGATTTCTTATATGGACCGTAGTTTGTGTCCCACAAATTAAAATCTCTGTTACAGAAATATCATATTCAACATAGGATAACCTCACCATATCTTCAACAAGACAATAGATATGTGGAAAGTACCATTAAGGTAATTAAGGTTATCCTTATAAAAATAGCTAAAATCCATCGCAGATACTGGGATGACAGACTTCCAGAGGCATTATGGGCATATCGCACCACATGGAGAAACACTACGGGTGTATCCCCATACGAATTGGTGTACAGTAAGAAGATTTTCTTTCCCATTGAATTTGAAATTAAAATCCTAAAGAAAACCATCGAAGCAAACTTATACTTGACAGAAGCTTGGAGGAACAGATTGGATCGGTTAAATGAACTTGATGAGAAGCACACAGCTATTGTGCATCAAACAACATTAATTCCACATCAGCATTCCAAGTGGCATGATTGGTTCATAAAGAAGAAAGTACTCTGTAAAGGAGACTGGGCCTTATTGTATGATTCAAGATTTAAGAGGGATTCTAAAGGAAAACTGCATACAAGATGGTTAAGAAACTACCAAATGGACAAGGTGTTTGATAATGGAACAGTCCTCCTGATTAATATTGATAAAAATAAGATGCCATTATTCTCTAATGGTCACATGCTACAACTGTATCATAAGTCGATTTCAAAGGATGCATTCATTTCATGTGTTGTCGCTGATCCAGATTATCAGTTAACGCAAGGGCAGGGATTTTTTTAGCTTCTGTGAATTCTTAAAGAACACTACAATTTCCACAAAGGAATTTGTACATAAATAAATTGTTACTTTGTTTGATTTATTTTATTTTCTTTTACGCTTTGATCTGTTTTCCTTTGAAGAGTGTGTAAAGGAATCTACTTGAGGAGCAGCGGTCGCGACTGGGCCAAAACAATTATGGGAGCCCTAGTTTATTTTCCTATTATGAATAACTCCTTAAGGAAGATGAACAGTTCAACATCAACAACAAATCAGCTATAGATTTGCTTATTTTTTCATTTTTCGCATCTCTTACTCTACCAGATTTACCCTATTTTACAGCTGTGATTCAGCCAAAATGTTCCTATTTTTCCATTTTTCGCAGTTGTGACTTCCCCATATTTGTCCTATTTTCCAACCGCAACTCCGCTAAAATCTGCCTATTTTTCCAGTTTTTGCAGCCGTGACTCTGCTAGATTTGTCCTATTTTCTAGCTACGGCTCTGCTAAAATCTGCCTATGTTTCAATTTTTCGCAGTTGTGACTCCGCCAATTTTGTCTTATTTTCCATCTGTGCATCAGCTAAAATCTTCCTATGTTTCCATTTTTCATAGTTGTGACTCCACCATTTTTGTCTTATTTTCCATCTGTGCATCCACAAAATTCTTCCTATTTTTCCATTTTTCGCAGATGTGACTCTGCTAGATTTTCCCTATTTTCCAGCTGCAACTCTGCCGAATTCTGCCTATTTTCCCTATTTTCACAGCTGAGACTTCCCCATATTTGTCCATAAACAAGCCGTGACTCTGTTATATTTGGACTACTTCTCCTATTTTCGTAGTCGTGACTCCCCCAGATTTGTCCATAAACCAGCCGCGACTCTGCTATATTTGGCCTACTTTTTCTATTTTTGTAGCTATGATTTCCTCAGATTTGTCCATAAACTAGTTGCGACTTTGCTATATTTGGCCTACTTTTCCTATTATCACAACCATGAATCCCCCATATTTTTCCATAAACCAGTTGCGACTCTGCTATAATTGGCCTACTTTTCCTATTTTTGCAGCCGCGACTCCCCCAGATTTGTCCATAAACCAGCTGTGACTCTGCTATATTTGGCCTACTTTTCCTATTTTCCCAGTTGCAAATCCTTCATATTTGTCCATAAATATCGCTGTCATTAACTCCGTTGGGTTCCAAATTATTTTACAGCTCCAACCACAGTTTCTCCAAGAATGAAAAGATAGCTATTGATTTGCCAGGGGTGCCAGCCAACATGGATGTACTTGTCATTCAAAGTGGTGGGGGAAATATCATAATAGAATATGTGCAATTATGTTTTCAATTTATGGTCATGATGACACATCGAACCATTATGGAAATATTAAGCCTCATTTCATATTGCAAAGGTACGAATTCTAACCATTTACATGATTAGGCATAGAATGGATATGGCAAAATTAATCAGGCTTTGTCTTTTGTACCCGTCAACAAACCTGTACCCATTTAACTGTGAATCAATATGTCAGAATTGGTACTTGGGACTATTACATGACGATCACATTTTTTCCAAATTTGTATCAAATCTTTCCAATTATTCCCTTTTCATAACTATATTAACTTTCCTAAAATACCCAATCCCAACCTTGGTTGTTCATTGAACGTTCATGTGCTGCAACTTCCACTTATGGATTTGTAATTTCTAGATTCCCTATCAAAACTACAAAGGAAAGGTGATATGGGTAAACCATCCCGACATGAACATGTGAACACAGAGGCCCTGTGTAGGAACGTAGAGGTTTTTTCCATTTTTGAAGCAGCCAAAGGGACTGGGTATTTTCAATGACTAAATGATTTTCACACAAAAACAACTTTACATGTCATCCTTAATTTTACTGCCACTCATTTGTAGGTCAAGGGTCTGCACATATATGTTACAAAACAAATTGCGGTGGAGGTTACTGGTTTGCCTTAAGTAGGAAGGAGTTGGTTTGGAAGAAAAACCCAAAATGCGACTGCAATGCAAGATTTTCTTCCAGCCGATGAAAATGTTCAACAAAGAGGCCATGGGATAATGTTAGAATCATTAACCCATCCTCAGAATCAAGTGAAAATATTCCTAAAAAAATATATTACCTATGAAGGTAAGTACCAAATTGTCTACTTCTATGAATTTCCCTTATCGTCTCATCTACGCCACGGTAATCTACTCAGTATGCCATTTTACTTGTTTAAAATCTTACATTACATGGAAGGGTATGTGAGAACATCTTGACATCTATTTTATTCTATTATGAACCATGGCCTAATTAAATTACTCATATTAAGGGCATTAACATAGTAGAACTGAACCTGAGCACAAATTCTTGTTGAGCATGGGATAATTCAAGAACCTGCATAGTTGGGGGTGTTGAAGTAAAAGAGGAGGACAGGGAAACTGCATAGTTGGGGGGTGTTGAAGTTGAAGAGGAGGACCAAAGTACCTCAAATTCAATTGGGGGGGAGGATGAGACAGTGGCAGACCAGAATCAAAATGATCAGGAGGAATATTTGGAGGAGGATGAAACAACAACAAACCCTGTAGAGGTAATAGTTATTATGAAGATTCAATAGCAGAAGCTAAGACTGGAGCAACATTAGATGTTACGACAGTGGAAGCTGCAGCTATGGACGCTACAATGGAAGAAGAGGATGTGGATATTTTTAACATTGAATATTCCCCTGAATTTAGGGGATCTATAATTGAGGAAGAAATTTTGGTGGATGAAACAAGGGAAGATGATGCATTGTGGAATAATCCTTCTATACCATTCTTAGAATTGGAAACCCCTGTGCCACACCGATGAAGGATAAGGTCAACAAAAGAATGTTAGCCATCTTGGCAGGTGAAAAGAAGGATAACTAGGTCTGTTACAGCAGCAAAAGTGGCATGGGTAAAGTGGGAAAACATTGAAGCAAATATCAAATTTCCCATTCTGACACCTTGATCAACTACCACTCCACAAGAACCTCTTGCATAAGAACCTCAAATTGAGAGTCTTTTATATGAGAGGGACCTGCTAAAAGAGGAGGTACAAATTCTTTGGAGTGAATTGGAGAATTGGAAAGAAGCATGTAGGAAGCAGGTAGAGAAAATATTGAATACATTGGTGGAGGTTGCAGATCATTTAGAAGGTTCACCTCCTATTGTGGGAGGTGAATTATAGGATATAAAGTGACAGTGTAGGAATTTGTTGCACAAGAGCCTGCACATGCAATGGAAGAAGGAAATAAAGTACCTGCAGTGGAGCCAAATGATGAAAATGACCCATAATTTGATATAATCCCTGAATTGGAATTAGGAGAAGATGAACAAATGAAATCCCAACCATCAGGGGATATGAGGTATTCTTGTATCACTCTCATTTTCCAGGATACAATCAAGTAAATCAAGAGCAACCTCAGTTGTCAAAATAAATTGAAAAACATGAGTCTGTTACATAAGAACCATCATCCTTAAAGATGCTTGTTGAAACTTCAATTCAGATAAAAGATGTTGAGATTGAGACACAATAAATAGATGTTATTACACAATAACCAGCATCCTTAAATTTTTTGATGAGGTTGCAACTCAAACTAAAGTTTCCATGGTTGAATTACAGAAGGAGGATGTTGTTACAGAAGAACCAATATCCACAAAATTATCTATCGAGAGTGAAACACAGACTGAAGTTGCTAGGGATGGGATTCAGAAGAGGGATATTTTCACACAAGAACCAAAATTCACAAAATTGTTTGTTGAAGCAGCCACACAGATAGAGGCCATTGCAACACTGATGGAAGAGGAATTTGTTACACTATAAATACAAAGTGAGAGGGCTGAGACATCTGGTGACAAGGTAGGGATGCAAATTTCTCAAGAAATTGTTAATTCAGATTCTAATGATGAGAAAGATGCAGAAGGTAGAAGTATTCAAGGCCCGATAAAAGATATCTCACTGTTGAAGCTGGAAGTGAAGAAGTGGAAAAATAATGCTGACTGATTTCAAGAAGGGATGGTTCCACTTTTTGAATACAAAAGGACTATCAAAGAATTAATGGAGAAATGGGTAGAGAAGTTAACTTTTCAATGGTTTCAGTGGGAGGAGGTGGAAAAAGAATTGAAGGGATTGAATAAATTTGAATCCATACAAAAAGAAAGATCAAATGTATAGTCTCTCTTAGGAATTGATGAGATTTAGAGATCTATCTCCCTCCTATCCGGTGTTCTTGTGTGAAAAAATGACCCTATTTAAATTAAAATGCTTGAAGGAGGGAATACCTTATCAGTTGATACCCTATGTTTAGTCCCGGGAGACCTTTGTGGAGAGAAATTTGAGTGAACATAATCTATTGTGTGAAATCTATTTGCATTAGATGGCTTGTCCCATGGACCCTCGCTCTAACCCTATTCCTTATTTTGGATAGGTTTAGTCGAGATCCTTTACCTGTTTTGTTAATAATCATGTACAGTGGGAAAATTATTTTCATACAATCTCTTAGAATGAGGCCATCTCTAATCTGTCGATTAGGAGTGAACCTCAATCTCCTTGGGGTCTCCTTACGTTCCATGGAAGGATGCTCACATCTCCTATGAAGACTCAGTAGTTGATGGAACTGCAAGAAAAGGTTATTTCCACCTGTGTTAATCAGATCTCGAAACAACAAAATCTTTCCCTAGAAGGCACCAATCATAGGTGGAAAACTTATTCTCCAACTTTAAAAAAAAGAGACCCTTATTATTTCAGAAATTTTAAATAGGATCTTCCTAGGGTGGAAGCATATGTCTATTGCATGAAGAAGTTTGGACCTCATTGGATGGGACTCAAATACAAGTTTCCAATTATATGGTGGCCAACAAATCTATACATGGATTATTATACACTAACTAAGGTAGAGGAGAGGTAGTGCTGGAGATATTGGGATACCTGTAATGGATATCTAGATGGGGGTGAACTACCTGAAAGTTCCTTCGATTTTTCCTGTCTCCACAAATGAGGTCTCGAGTCAAACTCAGAATAGTGGAAGTTGTTGCATGAGGACATGAAATTGGATAGTTTGGGGGAGACATTGGGTTCTGGAATACCCCTTTTTTAACCATACCAATTATATATTTTTTCCTTGTCCTACTTCATTTCCATTCACCATATAGATGTTTTTCCTCAAGTTAATAATAAATCCTTACATGTATAATTTATTATTTCCTTATTCTATTAATGCCTAAGATTGTTATGGTTAGAATTCTATCTTTTGAATTGCACTAATATGTATTGATTTGATAAAGATAGTTCCAATCCTTGAGGAACACGTGTAGTAGCTCGCTTAGTCTGGAGAAGAAAGGGATATTTGGTACGAGTTGTTACTCCTCAGTCCTAGTTCCATATGTTGAATAGAAAAGTGTGATCATCTCTCCACATGGAAGTTGCAATAGAATTCAGTTGCAACAACGCTCCGCTACTCAGGGAATTGCTGCAACAGACAGAGCATTTCCAGTCAAATTGATTTCGTTGATCGATTAACAACCAGAGAAACAATACTCCCTATATTCCATATCTTCATTCAATTTTATTCACGGTTGTAACTGCTTGTTGTAACAAGGCAGCCTGAAGATCGTAGATCTTCATGGATGCTCGATATTAGTGGATTGGGATTATGTCATGTAAGTTGTAACAGAGTAGTTTGGATATGATCCCCGGGTTGGTTAATTAATATTAGACTGTGTAAGCTGTAACAGAGTGTTGTAACTATGAATTACCATTTTTTAAACAAGGAGAAGAATTCTTCATATCCTTTTGTTTTAATTCGTGTTAGGTCACTGTGTTTCTGTTTGAAGGCTAGGCCCGTCTTCCCACAAAGATTGCCGAGTTAATTAGATGCTTAGTTTATTTTTGTTTCTTAGTTTATTTCTATTGTGTGGCATGGAATTACAATAGATGCATTTTATAGTGAGCAGCAACAGTGATGATTGATGATGGAATTTTCCCTTGATAGTTAATGATTTCATTCCAATTAGTTGCAATTGTGTGGTGTGATAGTCGAATGTTTAGGATAGTTTCTCTGTATCCAAGTGTACCACTTACTGTTACAATCAAGCTCAACTCTAGTTTATTTCTCTTATTTTTATTTCTTGGAGTTTATTGAATTAGTCAGATTATGATTGAAATTGGTGTGATTTCTTATTGTCATTTATAATTTTCATCTTAGATAATTTAGACAGATCTTAGCTGATTCCTGGTAGTATGCTATCTTCATAGTTTAATTTCTAGAAAATTCTAGCTTAATTATTTCTAGATCAATGATTGTTGTACTGGTGATTGTAATAAAGTAAATGCATTTATGAATTTTTAGTTGGATAAAATAGATTCGATTTGTCGATGAGAAGAGTTTGAATCAAAAGATAGGTAGGACAATTAAGTTTTCATTCATTCAATCATCTACTTAAGTGTTTATGTATAGATTGTTCTAACTATATTTGAAACAAAAAGACTTCTCTGGATTGGCAATTCATATTGAGCATTGTGTGTGTTAGTTGTAAATCATTAGCATATAGGGAGACCAACAAACAAGGATATGGGTTCAAAAAAATCCATTACATCTGATTGTGGATAATGGTAGCCTTAACAACTTTGTTTTTGAATATCTTGTGAATAAATTAGGGGTTGTCACCACACCATATCCTCAACCTTACAATATCGGTTGAATGAAAGATGGGAAGGAACTAAGGATCACACGCCAATGCAAACTCACCTACTTCATTAAGAATTTTGAAGATGAAGTACTATGTGACGTGGCACAAATTTTCGTAGCCATCACCTTGTTTGAAAAACCTTACCTATGGGATCAACATAGTACATATCAATCACGAGCTCAAAAGGTGACTGCCAAAGTCTAGAATCAATGGTATGGCATACCAGAGCGACAACCCACATCAACAGTTTCTATGATATCTTCCAAACAAACAAAAAAGCTTATCAATCATGCTCAAAAGTTTTCATTAATAATGATAAATCCTGAACATTCCAGGAAGAATACAACAATGAGTCGACCCATTGATCAACGCAACTCCCAACAACAACAATAGATCAATCACATTCTTAAGGAATAACAGAACATATTTCAAGCACCTAATAGAGTACCTTTGCATTGTTAGGTAAAACACTCCATAGAATTTGTTCCTGATTCTTCATTACCTAACGCATTTGTTTACAAAAGATCCATTCTCGAAAATGAAGAGAGTCGCAGGAAAATCCAGGATTTGATCGACAAGGGTCATATCTACCCCAAATTCTCTCCTTTTAGAAGTCTAGTCATTTTAGTTCCAAATAAATATGGGACTCAATGCATGTGCAACAACTATCAGGCTCTCAACAAAATTTCAATAAAGAATAGATGCCCTCTTCCACGGATTGATGAACTCATCAATAATCTGAAAGGTGCTAAGTTATTTACGAAACTTGACCTCAAATCGGGATACCATTAGATTCCAATCGAGTCCACTGATGTATGGAAAACGACTTTCAAAACCAAGGAAGGTTTGTTTGAATGGTTATTCATGCCTTTTGGCTTAACCAATGCACCTGCAACCTTCATGAGATATATGGATGACCTTCTATGACCTTTGATCAGTAAATGTGTCATTTCATATCTTGACAATATCTTGATTTTCATTGGATCATGGGAAGAACATTCAAACACCTTCGACACTCTCCAACAACATTGACTGTATAGGAACTTGAACAAATGCTCATTTGCAATGACCAACATCAAATATTTGAGGTATGTAATTGAATTTATAGGCATTCATATCGACCCAAAAAAGTAAAGGTTCTGAAATATTGGCTCATTCCTCAAAACATTCATGAACTAAGAATTTTTCTTGGTTTGGTGAATTTCTATCGACGATTCATACTTGTCTTCAGTCACATCGCATGGCCTTTGAATCAATTGATGAAAGGAAATGGGAAAATTGTCTTCAAATGGACACCGACACAACAACAAACTTTTGAACAAATAAAAAAAAAGCTTTGTACTACAAAAATACTTAGGTTACCTTATTTGCATCAACTTGTTGATATTGAGAAGGATTCATTGGACTATTCCCTCAGTGCAGTGATCACTCAGTTAGGTCACCTAGTCACATTTCGTGACGAGACTTTCAATGAAATTGTTAGAAGGTACTCGATGTATGAAAAATAATTGTAGGCCATTGTACAAGCTCTTAAGCAATGGAGACACTACATTCTTGGCAAGGAAACAATCATCTCACTGATCATAAAAATTTGAAGTTCTCTCCAACCTAGTTCAAACTACAGACAACTTGAAAAATCAAGTGGATTATTTATATGCAACAATTTCAGTTGGTAATTAAGTATCGGAAAGGCAAATTCAATGCCACAGTCGATTTTCTCAACATACCACCCATTACTCTAATGTCTACAATGATGAGTATGCATGGTTATGACACCACTACTTGGCCAAAATTGTATTCGGTAGACTGCGACTTCTCTGCAATATATCGACAATTTCAAACCAACAAGTTGTCTACTACTAACTAATTCCTAAAGGACACCTTGTTATACAAGCTTGGAAAACTTTGTGTACCGACTGGTGAGACCTAACAAAATCTCATTTGGGATGTGCACTAAAACAAGACTGTAAGACATTTCTGATTCAAAAAACACTTGTCATCCTCCAAAAGTATTTTTACTGGCCTTCACTAAAATATGACGTCAAAAAATAAATTCGATAGTACGTGGTTTGTGTCATTGCTAAACCACTGAATTGACGACAATGAGTATACACACCCCTTCCGGTTCCTAGTCAACCATGGGAATATATTTCTATGGACTACTTGATGGGATATCCTACTACCAAACATCAATATGACACGGTATTAGTGGTAGTTGACAGATTTTCCAAGATGGATATACTCATACCATGCAACAAAGAATACGACAGCACAACAAACTGCTCAGCTCTTCTTTGAACATGTGTGGAAACATTATGGCCTTCCGACGACCATTATTTTCGATAGAGATGCTATATTTTTCAGCACCTTTTGGAAAACTATCTGGAAATAGTTCAAAACGACAATTTCTTTGTCAACATCCTTCCATTTACAAACAGACAGAAAGATGGAAGTTGTAAATTGCTTAATTGTATAATTTATTTGCATTTACAACCACAAGGATAGTTTAATATTGGATGAAATCCTTCCATACATACATTACATCTACAATCGTGCTCAACACAACTCAATGGGAAATATTCCATTTGAGATCTATTATGGATTTTAACCCTCAATGCCTATCGACTTAATAAGTTCCTCGATGCAATCGAATGACACCGACTTTGAAGGACAAGAAGTGAAGAAAGCATTGAATTTCATAGATCAATATATAACATCGAGAAGCAAGCACATGAAATGTTGCAATGAGAGAATGCAAAATCTAAGGCCTAGCATGGAAAGCATCACATTCCTCATTCATTCCAAATTGGGGATAAGGTCTGTTTACATCTAAAAAAGAAGTGCTTCACTGGTACATACAAAATCATGAATGCTTTGCGATATGTCCCATACAGTATCCTTAAATAAATTGGAGAAAATGTTTTTTAGCTTGACATTCCTACACGCCTTGGCCTACATCCAGCTTTCAATGTAGATCTACTTCGACCATACCATGGACCATTGTTGAAATAGAATGAGTTGCAGACAACAAAACCTGAAGACATCCATCCAAATGTTTAGGAACATCTTATTTGTGACACCATTATGGGATGACACATATGCCATACATGGACAAAATCCATCCCCTTCTTTCAAATGGTTAAATATAGAAAAATTCCTGTGCAAGGAAACCAGTACTCTGCTACTGCATTAGCCAACAAGTTTCCTCTCCTGAACGAATACACAATGGAGACCATTGTTTCTTAAGGAAGGAGGAATTAACCAACCAGCAGTTGGAAGGTCATTAAGGTTCGACAAAATATAGAACTTCTATTTCTTGGCCTATTCTCACTACCTTGATAGGTTTGCCTTGAGAAGTCCGCCTCAATAGAATCTCATTCACAAGTTCTCCTCGATAGGTCTGCGATGGTTGAACTTCTGAACCGTTATAACTTCTTCTGTAACTGGACATAACAGGTAGTCACCCAAGCATCTCAGCAACCTATATGAGCATGTATACAAATGTAATATACATATTTTGGATTCCTCCACATTTCGTCAAGAAAAATTAATAAATTAGTTCGAATTCTTGCATATTGTCTGTCCGTGTGCTTTCTTTTTGACCTAGTGAATTTCCTTCTTTTCTAGTTCTTCTTATATGCTTTCGCCATAATAGAGCTAGACTCATTCAGTCGACTATTGTTCCCAATGTGCACCTGGGAATGACCTGGATCAATATTATTTATTGTAATTCCCACCTCTGACCGAGCTGACTGATAAACTTTGAGGGCACTCTTTGAAGCAACCAAACTAAATACTCTAAAATAAATATTTTTACCTTGAATAAAACTATTGACTAATTAGCATATATGAATAAAGTATGATTATTTCTTTGAGAAATATTTTTAGTGACTAGCACATGTGAATGATTATGATGATTATTGCATTTTGTTGAATGAATAAAAAATACCTATATTATGAGTTAAATGAATGGAAATGATTGGAATCAAATATTGTATGATGACGTTTTGATAAAATGCTACTAATATGTGTTATGAGTATAGGTGCGGTGGTAGGTAAGACGGTTTACTAAATAACTCACAAAGGGATATAAAGTGGATTGAAGAGGAAGGGAAAAACATACATGGGAGTGTGACAATGGATTGTAAGCTCACAATAGAAGTCCATGCATTAGTGTAAATCCTTTCCATCTTTTCTTGGGTGGCATGATGTCATAGATGTGAGACAATAATGAATTACTCATGTACGAGGTTGTTGAGGGGCGCGTAGTAAGGGCGATCTTATTCCTCAAAACCATTAGTCTCACATAGAGTGTAGAGGATTGATGTTTGGTAACTATTCCTACACCACTACATGAACTCCCCGCACCACATAAAGAGAATGTTATGGCTGAAAGGGCCCATAGATGTGGTACCTAGAAAGTCACAAGAAAACAATTTATGTAAATAGTTTGTGTTGGACATATAGTGATGCATTAGTTGTTATTGTGCATAAAATGATTTATTGTAATTAAATAAACAAGCAATATTTAGATAGGGAGCAAACATGGACTTGGAGGCATCATAAAGTTAACCCCACTTGCACCCACTAATTTAGGGATTGGAATCCTAGCATAAAGGAACATCTAGGAGAAAATTGTGGGATATATGTGTTCTCTCATGTGAGAACAATACCTGGTTGGGTGAATAATAATAAATGAGAAATTGCATAAAAATATTATTTTTGCATGCAGCAACATGTGTCGTGGGATATCTTTCTATTTAAGTAAAGGGAAAAGAATGGAAATAGATATGTTATCTCCCTAATGTTATATGAATGTCGTAATGACAACCAAGGTATGGTGAGCGATCTATGTGAGTTTTTATTGAAAGGTTCTAGTGAGTGGGAACTCATTTCTAAACCTTTGCTAGTGTGTGTGCTATATGAACCCTAATGCTAAGGGGTCTAGGAGGAAGAATATTACTCCCAGTATCATAGGGAGTTCAAAAGAGGAGCCAATCAACAATTTGGAAAGATCACACGACTGGATTTGAGCAACAACAATTACACAAATATTTGCAAACAACTAGACAACCATCACAACAGGTTCATTTATTTTTAACTATTTTATGTTTGTTGAATTTTTCTTTAAATAAGTTATTATTGTAATTTATTTTATGCTTTGAATTATAATGTAAAAGTTGTAATTTCTTAATGTTAGATAGTTATAGCTAGGACCTCAATAGGGTCACTACATAAGGGTATCATAACAAGTTGATCCTTATACGACCAGTAGTAAATCATAGTTTGTACTTGCTCTAGATTCATGGATTGTGGCCCACATTTATCTCTTTAATGTAATAATTATAACTATATTGAATTTGGATTTACCTCTTCCATAAAAGGTTGTGAGCATAGTTCCTACATGGTGTTTTCATTTTATGGAACCTTTAAAAAATAATTTAGATGTTTAGGTATGATTATGAGTTAATGTTTATGATAATTAGAATGCATTCATAGATCCTATATCTGGCGTAGCAATTCTCTCTAACCTTGCAATTAGAATACCAATTGTTAGACCCATGACTATTCAATAATTATAATATTGCTATGTGGAAAATCTAATACCGTTGTGAAAATTTTAGCTATAAGAAAACTATGAGTTTATAATGGTGGATGATCGAGGCTGTGCCCAAGTGCATGCTAAGGACAAAATTCAACTGAATGAGTCGATCTCTGTTATGGTAGAAGCATATAAAAAGAACAAGTAAAGCAAGAAAACACTTAGATCGACAGAAAGTATACAAATAGAAAATATGCAAGAATTTGAACCAATTTATTGCTTCCTCTCCATGAAAGATGGATGAATCAGAATGTTGTATATTGGATTAGTGTACATGCTTATATAGGATTCTAAGATTCTTGGGTGACTACCCATTACGTTCATTTACAAAATAAGTTATAATAGTTTAGAAGCTCAACCATTGCAAAACTGTCGAGGCGACCTATCGAGGAGAGCTTGTCAAGGAGAATCTGTCGAGGAGAACCTCTCGAGGTGAACCTGTTAAGACAAACCTATCGAGGCAGTGAGAATAGGCGAAGCAGTCAAAGTGCTAGACTTTGTCGAAGCTTTCCAACTTGCCAACTGCTGGTTGGATCATTCCTCCTTCCTTAAGAAACAATGGTATCCATTGTGTATTTGTTCAAGTGAGGAAACTTGTTGGCTACTTTATTAGAAGAGTACCATTTTCCTTGCGTAGGGAGCTATCCAGCTTTAGCCACTTGAAATAAGGGAATGGAGTTCATCCATGTATGGCATATGCGTCATCCCATAATGGTGTCGTAAAGAAGAATTTCCTGAACATTTGGATGGATGTCTTTGGGTTCTGTTGTCTACAAGTCGTTATGTTCCAACAATAGTGCACGGTATGGTCAAAGTAGATCTACATTGGAAACTGGATGTAGGCTAAGGTATGCAGAAATATCGAGCTGAAAGGTGTTTTCTCCAATCTATTTAAGGATACTATATGGGCCATATCGCAAAGGTTTCATATTTCTATATGGACCAGTGAAGCGGTCCTTCTTTAGATGTAACCAAACCTGATCCCCAATTCAGAATGAATGAGGAATACGATGCTTATCATGTTGGGCCTTAGCTTTTGCATTTGCTCATTTCAACATTTCCTGTGCTTTCTTCTGAATGTTGTAGACATGATCTCTAAATTTCAATGCTTTCTCCACTTATTGTCCTTCGAAGTCGGTGTCATTCTACTGTGTCGAGGAACCGATTAAGTCGATAGGTGCAAGGGGTTGAAATCTATAACATATCTCAAATGGAATCTTTCCCATAGAGTTGTGTTGAGCACGATTGGAGTTTTGTTGTATGTATGGAAGGTTATCATCCCATGTTTGACGATGCTTATGGTTGTACATGAAAAGCAGTTGTACGGATAAGAAATTTACAACTTCCATCTGTCCATCAGTCTGTGGATGGAAGGCTGTTGACAAAGAAAGTTTCGTGTCGAGCAGTTTCCAGAGAGTTTTCCAAAAGGCACTGACAAATATAGCATCTCCATCGAAAATAATGGTAGTCGAGAGGCCATAATGTTTCCACACATGTTCAAAGAAGAGCTGAGCAGTCTACTGTGCTTTCGTAGTATTCTTGCATGGTATGAGCATAGCCATCTTGGAAAATATTTCAACTACTACTAATTTTGAGTCATGTTGATGTTTGGTCGTAGGATATATCGTTAAGTAGTCCATAGAAATAGATTCCTATGGTTGACTAGAAACTCGAAGGGGTGTGCACTATCCTTTTCGTCGATTCAACGGTTTAGCAATGGCACAAACTACTCACGATTGAATGTACTTGTTGATGTCATATTTAAGTGAAGGACAATAGAAATAATTTTGGAGGATAGCAAGTGTTTTTGTGACTCCAAAATTTCCTACATTCTTTCTATAGTGTGCGTCGCAAATGACCTTCTGGTGGTGCTCACCGGTCGGTACACAAAGATGTCCAAGCTTGTATAGCAAGGTGTCCTTCAGGAAGTAGTTGGTAGTAGACATCGTGTCGGTCTAGAGCTATCAATAAATTGCAGAGAAATCACAGTCTACCGAATACAATTGTGGAAAAGTAGTGGTTTCATAACCCTGCATACTCATTACTATATATAATAGATTAATGGGTGGTTTGCTGAGACAATCCGTTGTGGCATTGGATTCGCCTTTTCGATACTCAATTACCAACTGAAATTGTTGTAGGTAATTAATCCACTTGAGTTGTCGAGTTGTCTATATTTTCGACTGAAATGAAGCGAACTGCAAAGGTTTATGTTCAATGAGGATGACCATTTCCTTGCCAAGAATGTAATGTCTCCATTGCTCAAGATCTTGCAAAATGGCGTACAATTCTTTTTCATACATTGAGTACCTTCTAACAGTGTCACTGAAAGTCTCAAAATGAAATGCTACTAGGTGACTTGACTAAGTGATCACTGTGCCAAGGGCATAGTTCGATGCATCTGTCTCAATTTCAAAGGGTTGATGCAAATCAGGTAACAAATGTAACGAACATAAAATATATAAATATTAAAAATAATATTAAGGAATATTTATTCGCTTGTAGAAATAATATTACCAGGAAACTTGGTAAATGAGATAAGCCATAATAATATATTTTGATGATATGAATTGATGTGATTGAATTACAATGGTTGGACTTATATATGTCCATTCATGACTTTTCAACCTACGGTCATGACTCTTTGATAATTATTAATTATTAATTATTAATTATCTAATAATATTATTTTTAATATTTATATATTTTATGTTCGTTACATTTCCTTCCCCTTAAGGAAATCTTTGTCCTCAAAGATGTATTTGACATTTATGTCTGATTTATCTTGTCATCTTGGAATTCTTTCCATTTTGTATTTGCGACCTTTGAGGAGATGAGCCGATATGAATTACGGATTCCCCAGGAGAATTGTCGCATCGTATCTGCTGTGATCCATCCTAGATCTATTTTTATCGGAGCTCTGAGATATTTTTGTGGGACAATTTGTCTCAATTGTTGCTTGGTATGTCGATATTTTCGCATGTCCACATAAGTCTTCTGTGAATATTCATTTTGACCTTGTCATTGGTCAAAATGATGATTATAATTAGGATGTCTGTAAGGTGTAGGTGTTGTTTGTTCTTCTTTCTTTTGGATTGTGACAAGAACTTTCTTCACTTCCTCGATTTGTGCTTCTTGGTTGTCTATTAGATTGTTGCGATTTTGAATCTTTTTGATTCCTTCCTCTTACGACTTTTTTTCAATTTCTAGCTCGATTTGGTTATGTAGTTCCTGATTACTATTATTTAAACACTGGTTTTCTTCTTGATTTTCTAGTAATTTTCCTTCGAGGTCTTCACCGGATTGTCCCCTCTTGCTGTTGTTTTTCAATTTTTTTATTTTTGTAATCAGGGTTTTGTTGTGATTTCTTAATCTGAAAATTTCTTCACAATTGTTGGATATTATTTTATTACTCCTTGCGATCTCCAGCTTGTATTCTTTTTTAGCATCGCTATTTTGTTGTTGAAGAACTTTTATCTGTTGTCGATACTGGTCGACCACTGATTCTTGATCTGTTAATTTCTGTCGTATGTGCGTCAGTTCTGGGTGATTCCATGAAGATGGGTAACACTTTTTGGCCAAATTTGGCGATGAAAACCTGATTTTTTACTCATGTGCTAGATAGAAGCCCTCAAAACGCATATATTCCATGTGAATTTCGACTTGCAGTAAAAAAACAAATTGTAGAATATTATGTTGGCTTCATAGTGATATTTTTTTAAAAATATTCCGATGTCATTTAATGTGTGAATTTTTGCATTTAATGAACTGTGTGACCTTAAAAATTTGAAGAAGCTAATAAGTGGCTCGTGTCCACGTAGAGTAATTTAATCTTGCATTAATAATTTAAAAAAATTAAATATATGAGCATGATCTACATAAAATGCAGTGTGATGTGCATATTTTTTTGTTAATTTTTTTCGCATTATACAATTATTTATTATTTTTCGAAAGTGACCACATTCGATTTTAGCATTGTTTTAAACACATATTTGTCCACGTAAAGGAG
>LPNX010884797.1:82160-148438 GCA_001517045.1 Pseudotsuga menziesii | reverse complement strand
GTTCATTATTATTATTATTATTATTATTATTATTATTATTGTTTGTTGTTATTATTTAAGTTTGTTACATTTGGCTTATCTCATTTACCAAGTTTTCTGGTAATATTATTTCTACAAGCGAATAAATATTCACTTCAACAAAAGTACTAGTGCAGTACAAAGCTTGTTTTGGATTTGTTCAAAAGCTTGTTCTTGTGTCGGTGTCCATTTTAAGACAATTTCCCCATTTCCTTTTGTTAACTAATTCAAAGGCCATGCAACGTGGTTGAATCCAATTATGAATCATCAATAGAAATTAGCTAAACCAAGAAAACTTCTTAGTTCATGAATTTTTTGAGGAATGGGCCAATCTTTGAGGATCTGTACTTTTTCTGGGTCGACATGAATGCCTGTAGAGTCAATTACATACCCCAAATATTTGACGCTAGTCATCGCAAATGAGCATTTGTCCATGTTAAGATATAGTCATTGTTGCTGAAGAGTGTCTAAGACTTGTGGAAGATGTTTGGCATGTTCTTCCCATGATCGATTGAAATTCAAAATATCGTCGAGATAGATAATACACACTTACCGATGAAAGGTCGTACAAGTTCATCAATATATCTCATGAAGGCTGCAAGTGCATTGGTTAAGCCAAAAGCAATGACTAACCATTCAAACAATCCTTCCTTGGTTTCGAAATTCATTTTCTATACATCAGTGGACTTGATTGGAATCTCGTGGTATCCCGAATTGAGGTCGATTTTCCTAAAGAACTTAGTACCTTTCAGATTGTCAATGAGTTCATCTATCTGTGGAAGACGGTGTTTGTTCTTCACTCAAATTTTGTTGAGAGCCCAATCATCGATTCACATGCGCCAAGTCCCGTCTTTATTTGGAACTAGGACAACTGTACTTACACAAGGCGAGGATCTGGGGCGTATATGACCCTTATCGACCAAATATTGGATTTTCCTGCGAATCTCTTCATTTTCGAGAATGGAACTTCTGTAAACCTATAAACAAATGCGTTAGGTAATGAAGAACTAGGAATAAGTTCAATGGAATGTTTTACTTGACAATGCAGAGGTACTCCATTTTTTGCTTGAAATATGTTTTGGTATTCCTCAAGAATGTGGTCGATTTGTTGTTGCTGTTGTCTGGAACTCCACTGGTCGGTGAGTCAACTCGTTGGTGTAGTCTTCCTAGAATGTTAAGGCTTTATCATGATTAATGCAAACTTTTGAGCAAGATTGATAAGCTTCTTTCTTTGTTTGGAATATGTCATAGAAACCAGTGATGTGGGTTGTCGCTCCTGTATGCCATACCATTGATTCCATATTTTGACAATGACCTTCATAGTCCGTCACTGATATGTACTGTGTTGGTCCCATAGGTAAGGTTTTCTGAATAGGTCATTCGCTATGGAAAGTGGTGCCATGTCACATAGTACTTCATATTCAAAAGGATTAATGAAGTAGGTGAGTCGGCATTGGCATGTGATCCTTAGTTCCTAACCATCCTTCATCCAATGGATATTGTAAGGCTGACCCCTGAGCATGTGGAGTGGCTAAAAGATTTAATTTCTTCACAAGATCTTCAGAAACAAAGTTCTTCTGGGTACCATTATCCACAATCAGATGTAATGGATTTTTCTAAATCCATATCCGTGTATGGAACAGGCGTTCTCATTCCTCCTCATCGACAATAGTCGAGGCTGTCGGAGTGCTCAAGTTCAAAGCTGAGAGGGTTGATGCATCTAGATCAGATTCTACCAGGGTACTGTCGGACAAGTTGGATGTTGACAATTTTGCCAAAAATGTCTTCCGAGCTTTGCATCCTGATGTATCATGCCACGTTGAACTGTGATAATCACACCATTTCTTGATAGGAGATAATTTGTTGCGATCCCTCTTGTATTTCTAAAAGTTATTCTTTTGATGACCGGGGTTTGGTGGATTCGGCCGAGAAGGGTTCTTGAGCTTATCGGAGTCGGCTAGTGACTTCTTGTCGGATGTTCAACCTGTTCGCTTGTTCGTGAAGCGTGATTTTCCTTTTTGTTTAGCTTCAATATTGTTGGCGTAATGAAATGCATCCACAAGCGTACTAGAAGTCAGAAACTCCATCTCTTGTTGAATGTACAATGATAAGCCATTGACGTACTTCACGAAAAGCAATTTCTCTTATTCTTGGATGCCAATTCTATCCATGAGTTGATAAAACTCGTCGGTGTAACTTTGTATGGACCGATATTTCCATTTCCTTAGCTGCTGTCACTTCTTATATTGTTGTTCAAGATACTTGGTTGGGTAGAAATCCTTTCGAACATATTCGACAAATTTTACCCATATGTCTATGGGATCCTCTTCTTTTTCCATCTTTGTCGATAGATTCTCCCACCAGTAGTGTACATAGGTTGACATTTTTAAGGATGCAATGGTGATATTTTCTGCTTCGGAGAGTTTATTCATTGTGTAGTAAGATTCTAGTTGTTGTACCCAATTGTCAATGTATTCTGCATCAATATTGCCTTCAAGGTTCGGTACATCCATCTTCATTTGCACTTTGAAGGGCCTGATTTTATCAGAGTTATGTCGTGTTGAGGATTCCTCGGAGTTCAAAGTGACTCGCATGAGAATCTCACTGAAATGGGTGAACATTTCGGTTCACTGGAAAGGAAGTGCTTTTTCTATGAGTTGTTCTGTCTCATTAGTTGCATGTCTATTGTTTGCTTCTTCGACCATCTTTTCTGAATTCGAAGGAAGTGTCTTCTTGTTTTTTGAGTTTGCGAGTGTGTTTGAACATGCATAAGTTAAATAACTTCGATATAAGTGCTTATGTAACTTAAGCTTTGAACACGATTTTTCTCTGATACCAATGATCTAGGTCATGCCTAGGTGCATGCTGGGGACAAGAATCGACAGAATGAGATGAGATTTGTTATGGAGGAAGCAAATAAAAAGAACAAGTGAAGCAAGAAAATAGTTAGGTCGACAGAAAGTATACAAACATACAATATGCAAGAATTCAAACAAATTTATTGCTTCTTCTCCATGAAAGATGGAGGAATCAAAATGTTGTATATTACATTATTGTACATGCTTATATAGGATGTTGAGACGCTTGGGTGACTGTTTGTTATGTTTAGTTACAAAATAAGTTATAATGGTTCAGAAATTCAATCATCGCAGACTTGTCGAGGAGAACTTGTCGAGACGAATCTATCAAGGCAGACCTGTTAAGGCAAAGCTGTCGAGATGGACTTGTCGAGGCAGTGAGAATAGGAAAAGCAGTCGAAGTGCTAGAATTTGTCAAAGCTTGACAACCTGCCAATTGTTGGTTGGATGAGTGGATCATATTTTGTATTCGATGAGTATTATTGATGTTAAGATTTTCCTTTATAAGATCCTACTGCTAACAGTGAATTGAGAAGAATAATTTATGCTTGAGGAATCATAAATTTTATACGGATACCTATCTAAATTATAGTTGATACTAGGTAGAAAATTGTGCAACGATGGATGTATATCATTGTAAAAGACAAAGGAAAAAGAAAATAGACCGCTATGTAAATCCTCATGGGTTATTGTTACATTAATTATTAATTGTGTTATACTTGCATTGAGACTGCAATGTAAAGAATATTAGGGTTATAAGGAAAAAAAACCACGATTGTTATTTAGATTTGACTTGAAAAATGTGGGTTGAATCCTTACATTATAGATCGAAGTGTTTAGCCTAAAAAAATCTTGAGTGTGGAACACTTAGGTTGATCGTTAAGGTATTTGGTAGTTATCCACACCCAACCTAAAACATGAAAACCCATGTTAGAATTTAGATCTTATGTGATAAGATCTTGAACTTTAATACTCGACCCATCACTATACGCCCTATAATTATGGATCAGGACAGGCTAAACCTATGAAAAACCAACCCTTAAACAAACTATGTTGGTTGTTCGTAATGCCATCAATTTACAATTATTAATGAAATTGTATGATTACATTTGCAATGGACACTTTGACCTAAGACATATTCCTAATATAAATATGTTCACTTTATGAGAAATTATATTGCATGCCCTTATATCAATTTGTGGGCTTATGGATGCGCGTGTCTAGATCCCAATCTTTCCATGTGGATGCACAACTCGCTCTCTAGCATGTGTATGATTGTAATAGTAAAGATTGATAATCTTGTAAAGCAGATCTGAGGTCTCTTCCCATCGTGATTCCATCCACCGATTAATTTCTCACTAGAGAACCAGGTCACGCGAGTGCGGAGCGCTTGGGGACAACAGTGGGCCTATTAAACCTCCACGTAGGTGTCTCCAGATCCATTATGAGACCTAAGCGATGGTAGTTATATCTGATTCCTCTACTTATTGTACACTATTATAACAAGTTAATAATAAATTTCTTAAAAATATCGTTACCCACACTGAATTATATATATATATATATATATATATATATATATATATATTACTGAAATTCGAATAGTGGATTAAAGTGACATTCATATCAATTGTTGTTTCATACAAATATTTTTATTTATTTTTGGGTTGAATTGAAAAATTATTTATGGGTTTGGTGGTGTATATCTATCGAATTTGATTTTTATGTTGCTATTGTTTATGAATGGTTATTGATTTTTGTCTAATGTTTATTGTTTTTATTATTATTTAACGATAGTTTTTTAGAATGATATTGATGGGTATAGAGATCCACCTACCTATTCCACTGGTTCAAAATAGTTTTTCATTCTCACAATTTTTTTGTTTTTTTTACGGTTTTTTGGGTTCCAAATTTTTGGGGCCTTTTTGAGGCCCTAAACAACATTTTTTTGGAGATTCCGGGGGCTAAAATTGCCAACATCATTTATTTGGCTTCAGTCAAAAACTATAAATCTCGGATAGACCTTTTCAATGGGCTATTGAGTGCCCCAAATAGAGATCATTGCAATAGTTATGACCCCGAGAAGGTGATTGTTCAACTAACCACCTTGGGGCCAAAACATTTATGACGATTTATCTCCTAGGGTTAGGTTTAGGGTTTTCTGTCTCTCCAACGCTTTATGATAAAAGGCCCTTTAGCCTGCTTTTGTGTTCAACTTGTCACGAGTGAGCCTAACCACCACGTTTCTTCTCATAGATACAACTGCCACCATTCTAGTTGGTTTCATCCATTCAATAGAATCTGAGTTCACAATATCACTCTGTTTATTGCTATATATCTATGCATGTGAATAAATATATATGTTCTTTCATTTTCATACTCACATAAATACATATGAGAGAAGTAATTTGGATTTTTTGTAATAAAGTTTATAAATCAGATATGAAGATGATTCTTGATAGTTTTTTCAGAATTGCTTTGAGCTCATCACTCATTGGTTCGAGATTGTAAGGATAATATATCTAGTTCTATGACGTATGGATAGTTTTAAAATCTTTCAGATGATGGAATATTGAAATGTTTCTAGAAATGCACATGAAGACTCATAAATGCATTTGAAAAATGTAATATTTTCATAAATAAAGATTACGAATTTTTCCTATGGAATATATATATATATATTTATATTTATATAACGTGTCTTAAGTGTAAGGTATAGTTTGATTGGTTATAAATATGTTGAAATAAAATGTTTTGCATTGAGAAGTTGGATTAATGATACATGTATATAGTTAATATTAGTATGTAAAGGTGTAGTATATTAGTATGCTAATGATTATTTTAAATTGAAAGTTTTTAAAGATTTTCTTAGTTATAATGAATGTTTCTGTTCTAAATATCGTGATTAATGAATAATTATTTAACATTTAAAGAAGGAATGAGGATCTAGGTAACACACTTAAATAAGTTTTGTTTATGCATATGAAGGAAGGTAAAATTGCTTATGGACTTGAACTTGCAGTGTAGAGATTCATGTTTTAGACATAGGAAGATAACTTTGTATATGGCTTATTAATATGAGAAGGATGCATATTATACCAGCATAAATCCATCTAAAAAGGGATCTACCAAGCACTGAGAGGGATCAAATTTCTCGATGTGCAAACCCTTTTTTTAGAGTAGAAATGTTGAAAAAATCTGTAATCCAATATTTGTGGTTTTACTTTATCTAATTTATGTTGTTATATATATATGTAATTGTAAATAACTTAAATTTATATATTTATATAAAAGGCACGTGTCAACTCTAAGATGAGTACGGAAGGAGTTACACATATCTCCCCTACTTGGTTGTAGAATGCACCTCTTTGATGCAATAATTTGGAAAATACACTTTATATACCTTTGACCAATTATATTCTATGTTACATTGAAGGAATTTCACTCATATATATATGAATTAAAAAGATTTATTGGCATGCATGATGTAGGATTTAAGGATTTCATTATATATGTTATAAAGGAAATTAAGGTAGCATTCATAAATGTAGGAAAAAATAAAATTATGTATAAAGGTGGTTTTTGTATAGACTTAATTATTATTATTATTATTATTGAAGATAAATAAAAATATTAATTCTGGGATAACTTGTCTTGTAAAATATTTTTAATGACAAAATTGTATAAGGAAGTTGTAGAAAGAAGAATGTAGATAAATACTCATGCAATACTTGAAAATACTTTAATATTTTATCTTGAATCACAAAAAATAACAAACGCATACATAAATTTGATGAAGACAAAAAAATACAAATAATTGTTTAATCTATATTAGTTGGTAAATTTAGATGTATAATTAAAAAAAAAAGCCTTATTATGAAACATAAATAAATAATGTATATATGAGAGATAAAATCTACCCAGATGGATGTGATGCTTCATACAATTATAAATCTAGAAGATGAGTTGTAACATGAAATCAACAAGTGTTGCAAATCATCTTGATCGAGGGTTTATAGGATGCAACACATAATAATGTTGGAGATTGAGGTCTAGCCTATTGTTATATGTGCTTATATTTGATACTGTTTGAAGTTGGAAATAAATACATTATTCAATTAAATAAAATATGAATGGATACATATATAGTTAAAGGATTTCAAGGAATTGGTCAATATTAATGTATTAAAGTAAATACATTAATTGGTTGTTACACTTTATAATGATTTAAGGCTAGGGAATGTAAATATTATTTAAATACTCTTTAGTGAAATGTCCCTTGACTTAGATATAAATTTCTCTGATTTTAGGAATGCGGTATCCATACTTATCAATAAATTATAGTGGACATTATAGTTATTAATTTGATAAACATGAAAGTTATGATGTTTTTCAATATAGTTCATTGGGAAGGTTACAAGTGCAAATATAAATGGTGATTTTGTATTTGTTATAATATGTATATCACTTGTATTGGTGTTTGTGATATATAGGAATACATGAAAAGATTTAGTAGTTTAAGTATTGAGTTACTAAGGATCTTTTCTTGATTATGTTGATTCGTAAAAAGAGATAGGAAGCCATACAAGAATAGCTGTGACTTTATGAAGGAGTTAAAATAAAACCAGAGGAATTTTAATCTCTCTCTTTCTATATATATGAGAGTTATTGTAAATATGATGAGAAGCATTTGATGGAAGCATTTTTAAATCCATGTTTATGTTAACTGAAAATTATTAAAGAAATTTATTGTTTGAATTGATATGATAAAGGTAGCGATATATATAGTGTGGACTATGGAATATTATCATTACATATAAAGTGGAATATGATATATTTTAAATATAGATTTTATGATATTGTAAATTAAAAAGGACAGTGTACAAAAATCACAATTGTTGAAATGAGAATAGTTATTTAAGGGGAAAATGATTACAAAAAGGTATAGTGTTGTTTAAAATGGAAAGGAAAATTGGTCGATTTCTAAAAAATGGAGGATATTGGGGTTTTCTTACTAAGGGAGCATTGGGAAGGTAGTTTATACACTTCCTAAACATAGATATGAGGAGTAAAATAGAGGACAAGTGCATTTGGTGAATGTCGGGAGATTGATAAATTTTAAATCACAAGACAAAATGGCTCTTTATTATTTATATTTTGATAGACCATCGAGTATGTGTGCAGTGGAAGGTAAGATGGTTTACTGACTAACTCACAATGGGATAAAAAGGGGGTTGTAGAGGACATGGAGAACAAAGATGGGGGTATGACTATAGATTGTCATCTCCCAATATTAGTACATGCATAAGTGAGAATCCTTTCCGTCTTTTCCCGGGTGGCGTGATGTTGTATGGGTGAGACCATAATGATGTGGTCACATATGAGTTTGTTGAGGGCCACATCATACGGATGATCTTACTCCTCAACACCGTTAGTCTCACATAGAGTGTAGAATATTAGTGTTTGGCAACAATTCCTACACCACTATGTGTGTAGTGGTAGGTAAGATGATTTACTGACTGACTCACAATGGGATAAAAAAGGGGTCATACATGACATGAAAAAAAAACATGGGGGTATGATGATAGATTGTCAAATCCCAATATCAATAAATGCATGAGTGGGAAGCCTTTCCATATTTTCTTGGGTAGCATGGTGTCGTACGGGTGAGACCATAATGACTTGGTCACGTACGAGGTTGTTGAGGGGCGCGTAGTAAGGACAATATTAATCCTCAAAACCATTAGTCTCACATAGAGTGTAGAGGATTGGTGTTTGGTAACAATTCCTACACCACTACATGAACTCCTTGCACCACAGAAAGACAAGGTTATGGTCAGAAGGGCCTGTAGATGTGGTACCTAGAGAATCACAAGAAAATAATTTATGTAATTAGTTTGCATTAGAACTATAGTTATGAATGAGATTTTTTTATACATAAAATGAGTTATTGTAATTAAGTATATAGGAAACATTCAGATATGGAGCATACAAGGAGTGGGGGACATTATAGAGTTAACCCCACTTGTGGCCAGTCATTTAGGGGTTATAATCCTATCATAAAGGAACATCTAGGAGAAAATTGTGGGATATATGTGCACTATCATGTGAGAAAGACACATGGTTGGGTGAATAATAATAAATGGGAAATTGCATAAAAAGATTATTTTTCCATGGAGCGACACATGTGTTGTAGGATATTTTTCTATTTAAGAAAAGATAAAAGAACGGAAACAAATCTCTTATCTCCCTAATATTTGATGAATGTTGTAATAACGACTGAGTTCTAACGGGTGATCTTTGCGAGTTTGTCTTGAAAGTTTCTCATGAGTAAGAGCTCATTTATGAACCTTTGCTAGTGTGTCTATACGACCCCTAATGCTCGAGGGTCTGGGAGGATGAAGATTACTCTCAGTATGGTAGGGAGGTCAACCGATGGTTTAGTCAGTTATTTGGTAAGATCACAGGGCTATATTGGAGCAACAACAATTATGCAAATATTCACCAACACCTACACAACCATCAGAATCATGTTCATTAATATTTAGTTGTTTTATATTTGTTGAATTTTCCTTGAAATAAGTTATTGTTGTAATTTATTTTATGTTGCGACTTATAATGTAAAACTTGTAATTTTTGAATGTTACATAGTTAAAGCTAGTGCCCTGGGAGGGTCACTACATTTATGGATTGGTTTGAACCATGTGTAATATTACTTTGGTATTTTGAAATAAGAAGGTTAAACCCCTCATACCCTAGAAATCATATGAATGTTATGCATATTATTGCATCACTATTATAAATTATTTGAAATTTTTTTGTGATATATTTACCTCTATTTTATGATTGTTTGTATTATTTTTTTGTATTCAATAATATGAGTTTCTATTCTATAATAATTTATGCCATTATTTATAACTATGTATTTTGTGAATATGAAGGAAGAGGCTATAGATTAAAGAACCATTAGGCAAGAATCTTGTAAAAAAGAATATTTTTTTTATGCTTGTTATGACCCTAATGATCATGGAATCGTACTTCATCAAAGGAGGAAGTACTATATTCATGAGATTAAGGACCTTAACCCAATGCCTAGGATTGTTCTCCTTTGAAGAGAATGAGACCCCCATCTAAGATATTATAGGGCATTGATGAATTGAGATAATTGATGAACTTCTAAAATAAAGTTAAAAAGTAAATCATACGATTATGTTTATGATAATTTTTTCATGTTATTTATGTTGAAGTGTCACCATATTGAAATTGTAATATGTGGAAAACTATGAAGATATATTTCTAACTAAATTGAGATCTTGAACTTGATTTTGTTATATATATAATTTATTGTCTAGACCTTGCATTTAATGATTGAAATTTTACTCTTATGTTGACTATTGTAACGAATTTTTTTTTCATAGTTTATGTTTCTGAATTGTTTAAAATTTTGATTTACATATTGCTGGAATCAATGGAAGGTTATACCAATAGACACTACTTTTAATGTTAATAATGAAGGTATATTACAAATTAGTATCAAAAAATTTGTTTACAACACTAGGGGTTGTATGGGTTCAAAGAAAGTGAATTCTAGTGTTTCTAGTGTTACACACACACACATGCATGCATGCATGTGCACACATGCACAAATGCCAATGTTGCATGCACTTAACAATTGTCAACATGTTTTTCATCACACTAACATAATTGAAAGAGTGAATATATGAAAATATATGAATGTTTTGCATTATTGAGTGTTGTGTCTAGTTTCCTATTGGGTCATGGGTTGTTCACGTGGGAGGATATGATCCTTATTTATTGATGATTCTTATCTGTGTTCAATGTATATGATGTTTAATTAACAATTTTAAAATTATTAACTTGTTCCAAAGATGCATTTCATCCATGGTGATGTAAATGACTATTGAAATTAATGTTTTATGACCTTAACCTAATGCCTAGGATTGTTCTCCTTTGGAGAGAATGAGACCTTCATCTAAGATATTATAGGGCATTGATGAATTGAGATAATTGATGAAATTCTAAAATAAAGTTAAAAAGTAAATCATACGATTATGTTTATGATAATTTTTTCATGTTATATATGTTGAAGTGTCACCATATTGAAAATGTATTATGTGGAAAACTATGAAGATATATTTCTAACTAAATTGAGATCTTGAACTTGATTTTGTTATATAGAGAAATTATTTTCTAGACCTCGCATTTAACGATTGAAATTTTACTCTTATGTTGACTATTGTAATGATTTTTTTTCATAGTATATGTTTTTGAATTGTTTAAAATTTTGATTTACATATTACTGGAATGAATGAAAGGTTATACCAATAGACACTAATTTTGATGTTAATAATGAAGGTATATTACAAATTAGTATCAAAAAATTTGTTTACAACACTAGGGGTTGTATGGGTTCAAAGAAAGTGAATTCTAGTGTTTCCAGTGTTACACACACACACACACACATGCACAAGTACACACGCACATGCACAAATGCCAATGTTGCATGCACTTAACAATTGTCAACATGTTTTTCATCACACTAGCATAATTGAAAGAGTGAATATATGAAAATATATGAATGTTATGCATTATTGAGTGTTGTGTCTAGTTTCCTATTGGGTAATGGGTTGTTCACCTAGGAGGATATGATCCTTATTTATTGATGATTCTTATCTGTGTTCAATGTATATGATGTTTAATTAATGATTTTAAAATTATTAACTTGTTCCAAAGATGCATTTCATCCATGGTGATGTAAATGACTATTGAAATTAATGTTTTATGCACTTAACAATTGTCAACATGTTTTTCATCACACTAACATAATTGAAAGAGTGAATATATGAAAATATATGAATGTTATGCATTATTGAGTGTTGTGTCTAGTTTCCTATTGGGTAATGGGTTGTTCACCTGGGAGGATATGATCCTTATTTATTGATGATTCTTATCTGTGTTCAATGTATATGATGTTTAATTAATGATTTTAAAATTATTAACTTGTTCCAAAGATGCATTTCATCCATGGTGATGTAAATGACTATTGAAATTAATGTTTTATGACCATTATGAAATATTTTAAGTTAAATAGTCATATTTTGTGATATATGGTATTTGAAATGCAACTTATCATTAACACCCTTGAGGATCATGTAAGCATATGCATTTATAGTTTTCATATTCTTATAACTCTTTAGAGTGAAGTAATTGTTCATGAATAGGTTTGTATAGGTACCAGGGAGAAAGGACCTCAACCCGTGATGCATAGGTTCTTACCTCTCATCTTATCCCCTTTTCTCATCAATCACTATTACGCAAAAAATGTCTATTTTAATCTAATCTAATCTAACTATCCTCGGGGAGAAGAGTTTATATTAGAACCATTAATGTAATGTATTTTTTGCATATAGAATCCTACATATAGTTTTTAAACTTTGAATACAAAAATACATCAGAAAAATAACACAAAGATAGCTCTGTTAAGTTAAAACATCCATTACTCATTGGTTGCACAAGATTCATAACAGAAGATGAAATCATTCATAAACATAGAAATAATTCAAAAAGTTAAGAACAATCTCACAGATTGTACAACATGCCAAAACATACATAATTCCTCATTCATCGATCCACACAACTCATTTTGAAGCTCATACAGTCCTTCCTCCAGCCAAAATTCCTATTCTCTTTATTTATAAAAATAAATAGTTCTCCTTATAAAAATGATTTAGCACATATGTCTTATAGAAAAATTCCCCTATCTATTCTACTCTACCTCTACTTATTCTTTTACAAAATGATTTTTCATATACCCTAGCACTTTAGGCTTCCTTAACTCTTCAGTTACAAAATTTTGTCCTCTATTTAGCTCACTAGGAAAATTGGAATAAATACAAAATATTACATATAAATTCCATGTGTTAATAAGACAAATTTAAGAGGGCCCATCTGATAATTTAATGAAGATGCCCCATGCGCGAGCTTTAGCAGCTATGACTCGATAATCTATTGGTTCTAATATGCAGGCAGTCAATTCGTGCTTGGAAAGTTGAGATTTGATTTCCTTTACTTTTGGGAGGGCTTGCATTAAAAATTCATCTAAAATATATTTATGCATAAAGGGATATGAAACCCAAGTCCCAATGACTTCTTCATTAATGCTCTCAAATTTCTAGACATTTTGTTTGTTTTCCTACAGCTTGTCTTGCAGGTTCTTCAAATGTTTTTCTTTGTCCTGGTATTCCTGAATCTACATAGTCATCAAAGCTTGGCATCTATTATACGTTGTGCTCATTTTCATGTAAAACTCTTTATATTTCTCCACCATCTTATTGATTGCGGTGTGCAATCTTACTATGGCCTTGTTGAGCACTGAGATCTAAGATTGCCAGCTCCATGTTCAAACCTGCTGTTGTTTTTTGGGGTAGGTGGTTTGGAAGAACTGGATTGATTTCCATACAAATTAGTTGACTTTGAATTAGTTCTTGAAATATGATGAGTTATCTATTATTTCCTTTAGTCTGACCTCTATTTTCTTTATTTTGTATATCTCTTCGGCCAACTTTAGATGAACCTTGTGTATTTTCTTTTGCATTAAGAAAGTTGACTATGGAATGGAGTAATATCAAACTTATTTTCTTTGGCCACCTTGAGATAATCCTCCAACAAGTTTTTTTGAGTCTCTAGATCTTCTACTCTCTTGTTGGCTGCAACTTTTTTCTCCTCTAATTCCAAAACGTTTCCTTCAAGATCTTTCTTTTCACCTTTAGTGATTTCTATTGACAAAGTTAGTGTATCCTTGTCCGATTCCAACATTTGATATGCTCCCTTAAGATTCTTGAAATCTGACAAAGTATCATCATATTTCCTTTTTAAATCCTGTCCCTCCCCTCTTTCTTATCTCAATGTTTCTTTCATTTGGGACATATTTTCTTTATATTGATCGACATACTTGATCATCTTACTGACATTAACTACATTGAATTGGGATACTGCTACGCCTACCATCGTGAGAAGGTGAGGATCTTCATTAGTCTTATGCATAACTATCTCCACAGTTACCATGACTACCATGGGTTGATCACCCATTTTCATCCTCTTTTTTTTCTTCTTCTCACAATTCTCTTCTTATTCGGGTCAAAAAATATTGTGTCTAGAATTGCTACAGCCTATTCCCGGGATGGATTAAAAGGTATCAATCCGATCTCTACTGAGGGAGCTAGGATTCCTATCATTGTGATGTTTGATGGGCCCGGAAGATCAACTAAATTGTCACGAGCTTGGTATTTCTCCAAATTTTCCCGGTCTCTGTCCTCTTGTTCCTTCCTTTTAATCTCTTTAGCTACCTTTTCTGCCTCTTACCTTTCTCTATCAGTTGCTTCCTTAAGATTTATTTATTTGTTATTTCTTCCTTTGTACATCTTCATCTATATGTATTTTTTCATATTCCTCTTTTTTCTTCTGTGATTCCTCAGCTAATCGTTTCTTCGCCTCCTGGACTAACCTTTGGGCCTCTTGTTACAGCTGATTTTACCACACATGGTGGATCACACCTTTATGGCCTTCCCTATCTCTCTGTAGACTCTTTAGATCCCATGGACCATTTGTGTACCTTTGATGTTTCCAAGATCATCCCTAAAAACATGCATTATTTGCTATATGTGACTTTTAAACCTATTCTCGCATATATACGCGGATATGACCCTCAAAATCGTGTACATCAGGATGTGTGCAAAAGGCCAAATAATTTTGGAGTTTTCCTTGATGTGGATCTGAGTCACTTGTCTCTTGGCCTTCCATATTCCTTGAGATCGCTCGAATTTGACCTTCCATTACCCCATTGAAGCACTATATAAGGAACCCTTTGGATACATTGAAAGGGAAGGAATTGAAGAGAAAGAAAACTATAGTCCATTGTTGTCGGAGCTTATACTTGAGTCTGCATCCCTTTGTCCCTTGGAGCACTTTGTGTTCTTCCCAAGCTTGAATTTGCTTGTGATCTTGCTATTGAGAGATGGAGGATTGAAGTGGTGGAGGCCCAAGTGGAGGGCTCAGTTTCTCCGATTCGTAGACGTGCCAACAGAGGTTGTCACTATTGTAATCTATGATTTATATGAACAGAAATATCTTTTCCTGTCCAATAATGTGTATTTAAATGAGTATTGAATCCATGGATGCTTTTAAATGATTATATGTTATTGATTGTATATGCTAGATTAGGTATAACACAATTATATAGCATGCTTGTCTTGTTTGCTGATTGTTGAGAGAGCAAATTGCTGATACAAGCGAGAGTGAAAAAGCTCAACGGGGATCTACATCAACCATTCGGAATAAGGTATGTTTCAAGATCCTTTAGTGTTAGATGTTTGGTTTCTCTTGCATATGGGAAATGATTAATTTCTGTGGTTACTCTGTCTGTTGTGGTACCCCAAGCCAGAGGAAGTTTTCTTCGTAACACCTCCTCTTTCCTTTTCTCTACAACCTCTTTATATTGTATCTTCTTTTCAGAGGCACAAGTGTTGTTGCCTTTCCCTCCACTGGTTGTGATCTTTTTCTTGAACCTTTTGTTTAATGTATTCATGTTACAGGAATTGGTATATATTGCTTCCTCCTTATCAATCTGATGAGTGTATTAATTAGAGGAAATTTGGGGTCTAAAATGGGCCTTAAAAGAAAACGCGCCAACAATAAATTTTGTGAGTTGGAATTCAAGAACCAATAGAATTTCAATAAAATGAGTCAACCATAATGGTTGAATTGACATATTTGTCATAAAATAAAACTACTTTTTTTGTTCGTATTTTCGACATATCTCCCTGTGTTTTTACTCAAATTCTTAGCAGAAGAGCTCATTGGATGAGGAATTTAATTCCGCATCCAACGAGTACCCACACTTCATACTTTTAATGGACCCCGCTACCCCAAAAACAAGAAATACCTAAAAAAATGTGATGATTATGTCATCATCACGTTTTTTCTTCTTCAGGTATTTCTTATTTTTGGGGTAGAGGGGTCCATCAAAAGTATGCATTGTGGGTAATCGTTGGATGTGGAATTAAATTCCTCATCCAATGAGCTCTCCCGCTCAGAATTTGAGTAAAAACACAGGGAGATATGTCAAAAATACAAACACAAAAAGTAGTTTTTTCATTCTTCCTCCAAAATTAATAACTATCATTTTATTATTTTATTATTTTAACTTTTATTTTCTTATTTTACTTAGGAGGCCCATTTTATACCTCAAATTTACTCTAATGCAAAGTGTACTCCCACAGATGTGCAATAGTTTTCCACTTTATCCCACACATCATTTATGTGAAAACTCTTTTCTCCAAAATGAAAGTTCTCCGATTCTTTAACAAACTCAGGAGCACTTTTTACCTTGGAAAATTTATAACTACCAATATAGAAGGTTAGTGGAGGGTAGATGGATTTTCTACTGTCAAACAAAAAATTCCCAATCCCGTCTATATATAAATCTCTTACTACTTCTTTGTGAACAACATAATCATTAGCATACTTTGGCAGTAAGGAAGGAGCTTTGGACCCCCCATACATTCTTAAATACAGGCCCTCCTCAGAGAAGAGAAATTCCCCAAATTCTACTACGACCTCTAATGCTTCCTCTAACATGTAGTTACACTCTTCAAGAAAAAATAGCTTGTACAGTGGCATCAGAAAGTTTTTGCAGATGCTCTTATAGAAACTATGATACCTATGTGCCCATAATATTTGATATGCAGAGTATATGGGAGTCATGGTAGGCTCCCATTTGCAGTTTAGTGCTAATAAAGAATGAGTATATAGGATGCAATAAATTAAGAAAGAGCTCATATAAAATTCTAAATTACTCTGAGTCAGGCCCCCAAGTGCTGCAACTATGCATGAAGATAGGCTATGAGACACAATGTCGGCCTAGTTGAAAATAGTACCCTACATAGCTACGTAATATATCAAGGGTATCCAACTTATCTTGTAAAATTTTCCATTGGCCCATTCGAATATCTAGTTTAGCATTAGGGTTATGAGGCGATACAAGGTGCGTAGATTTGTAGTCTCATATCCCTTGGGGGTTTTTGGTGGAACTACTTCCCATATACCATCGTCTTCTTCTCACAATCAAACACATTTAATTCTAGATCCTTCATCCATTTCACTGTCATGTAAATATGTGGTGTAGGTATCTTACATGTTTTCATGATATATGAAGGGATGTAAGCAGAAAAACCTTGCTTTTATTTATTTGCTGGGATCATGGTACTTGTATAGGCCAGTGGTAGAATCCAACCAATAACTTCAGCACACAAGAATATTTTTGGTCGCATAGAGACTTTCATTATATCATATTTCAATGTATTGGCATACAACAGTATGTCTTCGAGGCCGACATCTGGAACAACTTGGTCCTTGAGCATCTGATAGATATGGAATAGCTTGGTCCTTGATCATCTAATATATCTGGAATAGCTTTCCATCTTGATCATTTGATAGATTTGACCCCATCTGAATTCAGGTTAAATCCCCGTGATAGCCTTTGTATCTTCATAGATGATTTCACACTCAGATATAATTTATACCTCTCGATCACCCTCTGCGGTATGAGCCTTCTTCTTCCCTTTCTTGGGCATGATGTAATATAAAGGTGGAAGTTGCAATACAAACATACAAAAGACTATATTAAAATATATCATGGTCTAGAAGCATGCATGCATTACAATGATATATAGAGATGTACTACTATTATCAAACATGTAGAATGATCGATACGCATAAGTAAACTCAATAAAAAACCCTTACCCAATCATCCTTGAAAATTTCAACCGACTTCATCAAGCACAGATTCTAGACCTTGGGATTTGGAAACAACAAATCATCCACAGCTCTCTTACTGACCTGAATTCACACTTTAATCTTCAAAATCATGCCAAGGGTTCTACTCACGAAAAACAAGAAAAACCCCACTAAGGCTTAATGGATTTGGCAACGCGGCTGTCTTGAAACCTAACACCAAAATGGGAAAAACTCTCCACGCCCTATGTTGGCCAATGGTGAAACCCTAACCCTTCGTTACATAGTAACCTAAACCAGAGGAAGATCAGCTGGAAAAACATTCGGCTGGCCGCCTTGCCAATGAAAAAGCCTAACATTTTAACTCTCACAAACTAAACAATGAGGGAAATAAATACGAAGCAAGTGAGAAAAAACCACCGTGACGATACTAACAACAGTGATACTAGAGTAGTAAAGGATTACATGGCACAATGACTCGTGGAAAACTCTTATGAGGCGCGGGATCTTAAAACCGGATTTCTAGTAAGTCTAGATAAGACTACAAACTTCGAGACCCTAGGGAAACCTTAACTCCATAAGGAAACCCTAACGAACATCCTGTTCACCAAATAAAACTTAGTAAGAAATGAAGCAAAAAAGGTGGATCTTGAATCCTACCTAGTGGATTTGACGTGTTGGTTGGTGAGAAAAAATCGCGTGGTCAGCGAAAATCCTATTGGATCTCGATAGATTTGAAGACTCTAGACAATAGAGAAAAAAAAGAGAGTTTCAAACGATAATGAAAATGACCGTAAAATAGAACCCTCCCTACTTATAAATCCATCCCCATAAACATCATTAAATGCGGTGGGTAAGTGGTTAAATGAACACGGGAAAACGCCATTAGCGCCCAACATTAAAACTTATTGGCCAAAAATATTCGCATAGAGAGACAAAAAAAAGAGCAATAGACAGTTTTGGGTATACTCATAGAGAGGATCCAAACTTATCGGATAGGAATCGACTCACCTGCCGTGGATAATCCTATTGGAAGGCTCCCTCTAGAACCATCGGTAGTGAAAGGAAAGTCCTCTCGCACCAACATCGGCTCCACAACTGGATTTCTTTCGATTGCTGATGCAGGAACTTAATAAAAAACCCCCATCTATCCTCTCGGCTGAAACCTTCGAAAAGTAATCGGTTGTAAATGAAGAGTGGATCCAAACGTATCGGTTGAACCAGCTAAGTCCCACCGATGCCATTAGCATATGCTCCTGAAAAGACTCATCAGAAGACTTACAGAACATTTCTGAAGCATGGCTGACGACAAAGAAAAATAAATCTTCCGCTGTCATTGATTCTAACATTAAAAAATGGCCCAACAACATAGCAAATATTTAATGAGATGACCCGACAACACTTTATAAATAAACCATCGGAGAGAAAATTGAAATATGACTGAGAGGATCAGCTCAGAGATCAGAGTGTCACCGACGTATCGGTCAGCTCGAAAATAATTTCCGCAAGGGGAACAATAAGCAATAAATCTAGTGGAAAGAATAAAATTTTCCAATGCATTGGCCTGACTTGATGAGTTCAGTCGATGTGTTGGTTAAAAAATATGCGTTGCAAATTTTCAATAGAAGACCTCAAAAATGTGCAAAATCGAGTAAGACATAAATAATTCCGCAAAAAGAAAAATATAACAATTGGTGACTGCCTGGTGAACACAGATCTCTGAAAAAACTATCTTTCAACTCACAAAATTGCTTTATAGAATTCCATTAGACAACTTATCTCATTCTCTTTCAAAATTATTTAAAAATACAGACCTTTTGCAGGAATGTATGATTCATAACATCTCATTGATTTTAGTCCCTTGGGTATGGTAACCAGGTTTCCAAAGTCCCGATAACTCTTTTGATGCCAAAATGTGAGATTCATTTACCTATGCATTTGGTTTCTTCTGGTTGAGACACCACATGATCGTAACAAACTTTTGGAGATACATATTCATTTTTTCCTCATATGCCCTTTTGCATTCTTTTTATGCTTAATAATTTTGTCTTTTGAGTATTCTCGGATTGATTCTTTTGTATTTAATATTTTATTTAGGTTCTTCCATCCTTGGTGTCCTTTTGTGTGAGTGATAATTTGATTCATCTCACGGACGAAGAAGAACATTTTTTTTAGCAATCCATTATCTTTTGGTTATGTTTTCAGTATATCCTTTTGATATATTTTCTTTTTTTGGAATATGACTCTTTATATCAAGCCTTTTGGATTTCATTTGTGGCATGGGATTATTTTGAATACCATACATCTATCTGTTCTGCTTCCTTTCCATGGGTCCTTTGTGGCAAGATTCCTAGGACAGCTATTAATATGACCTAGATTGAGCCCCAAAATAGTATTCCAGGACTTTCCTACCACAGTTTTTTAACATGGTTAAATAGGCCTTTAATGTGTTCATAAAATAACTTCCCTTCAATAGTCTATAAAATTTAAAGAATCTTGTTGTCATAAAATTTGACATAGATAAATTCGAATGAGTAGTTCTTTGATGAAAAAATATTGACAGTTTGAATAAATTCCAATGTCCCCTAAGCACCAAAAGCTGAGTTTGCTTATTCTGAAATGAAACTGAACTAAAGTAAAGAGAAAATGAAATAAATCAAGTGCAAATAAAAGTAAATCAAAGGAAACAAAAAAACATAACTAGAAGAAAACAAACAAATGTAAGGTTTATTTATGTACAAAATACCTCTAAGGAATTAGGTCAAGTAAGGTTTGAGAACCAAACCATTGGTAGGAATATTCTCTTCCCATCCCTGTAAATCTTGTAACTTATACATTGAGGGGCCTAACTTTTCAGCAATATGAAATGGGCCAACCCATAGGTGTTGAAACTTAGTATGCTTGTCCTTTTCATCATGTGGGTGATCCCACTTTAGAACCAAATATCCTACTTCAAAGCTTCCCTTCCCGGACTTATGTTTATCCAACCACCTCTTCACAATCTCTTGCAGGTGTTTAAACCTCTCTTTAGACTTGATCATGGACTCCTATAGCTTCAACAAAGTATTAATTCGGGCTTGTAAAACCTCACTACCAGACCCTCTTGATGCTTGGACTAACTAAGAAGAAGGAAATAAAATGTTCGGGGGTAAAATAAATTCTTTTCCACAAACTAAGGTATAATGTGACATGGATAAGGAATTCTTGGGTGTGACTCTATGATCCCATAGTGCATTTGGAAGAGTTATATGCCAACTTATCTGGTTTTCTATGAGAGTCTTCTTTAAAATTCTGATAAGGTTTTTATTCGTTGATTAAGCTAATATGTTACCTTGTGGATAATAATTAGTAGAATAATGCAATTTCATTCCTTTATCATTATCAAATTCAGTAAGATTAATTGATGAAAAGTAAGATGCATTATAAAAAATGAGGGAAATTGGAACCCCAAACGTGGTCATAGTATTCTCTTGTAAGAAGTCTATGACTGCATCTTCGTTCACTTTCTGTAAAGGAATTGCTTCCACCCATCTTGTTAAGTAATATGTGGCTATGAGGATGTATTTGTGTTGCAATGAAGAATTTGAATTGATTTCTCCAATGATATAAATTCTCCATTGTTCAAATGGCTTCAGAATAATGACTAGTTGCAATGGCCTAGCTTCCTTTGCTTGTCTCCCACCGCTTCTCTGGGATGTGTCACACTTCCTTACATAAGAATGACCATCCTTAAACAAGTTTGGCTAGTAAGATACAACCCCTAGAATCTTGTGTGTAGTAGTGTCTCCAAAACAATTCCTCCGGCAGGACCATCATGCAATTCTTTAACAACTTTAGATGCATCCTCTTTTTCCAGGAATCTCAGAAATACTCCATCATAGCTCTTTCTAAAAAGAAATCCATCAAATATCTGATAAGATGTTGACTTTAAACAAAGTGCTCTTATTTTTTTAGAATTCCAGTGTTCTGGTAAATATATCCTTGTTGGAGATAATGTATCAGATCCTTGTACTAAGATTCTTGAGTTGTAAATATAGGACACATATCGATCATGTGCAGCTCAACTTCATTATCCCAATCATCATCATCATTGTTTTGACTTTCAACCATTAACTTGTAAAGCCCTTTCCCTTTGATGATAGTGGCTAGTTTAAATTCTAAATCATATTCTTGCAAACTTGTTACCCAGTTTCCTCTTCATTATCCCTAATCTTTTTTCATGAAAAGGGTTTGAACTGTCCAGTGAAGAACAATTACTTTGGTTCTATTTTTAAGAATGTAAGGCTTGAATTGTTTTATTGCTTTAAATATTGCATACACATGTTTATCAATAGCAGGGTAATTCAATTCAGCACCTTGCAAACCAGTGCTCATAAATGATATGGGGTACTCATCTCCCCTTTCTTCTTTATGTGTAAGAATTGTTGCGAGTGAGTTATCATAAGCAATAGTGTATAGGATAAAATATTTCTCAAAATGAGGACTTTTGAGTGAAGGTGCATGGGCTATTGTGGCTTCGATATTGTTAAATGCACCTTTTTCTATGTCAAACCATTTAAACTATACACTTTACTTGACCATCTGTTGCAAAGGCTTGACTATTTGTGCAAAATAAGGAACAAACCATTTGCACAAAATTTATAGTCCCCATGAAAGATTGCATTCCTTTCTTATTGTGGGGTATAGGAGTTTGTGCTATAACTTCTATCCTTTCCACGTCTATGGATATTCCCTTTTTATTAATGATGTGACGCAATAGATTTCCTTATAACACTGCAAAAACACATTTCTTAGGATTCAAAGAGATACCATATTTTCGACAGTGGCCAAAAAATTGTTTTAAATGAAACATATGCTCTTCTCTCCTTGTGGAGAAAACTGTTACATCATCTAGATAGACTACCATGATGTGGCCAATCAAACCCCAGAAAGCTATGTCCATTTCCCTTTGGAAGGTTGCTCCGACATTGATGAGACCAAAGGGACTTCTCCTATAAGCAAAAGTCCCCCACTTTGTCTGAAATGTGGTCTTCATCCTATCTTGTTCTAATATCAATACTTGGTTCTAGCCTAAAAAACCCATCCAATAAGGAGAACAATTCAGGGCCTGAAACCATCTGCAATATTTGCTCCATTGCGGGACTGGATAAATATCCTTGTCTGAGGCACGATTCAAATTCCCGAAATCTACACAGTGTTATTTCACCAGATTTGTTTCTTACCGGTACAAAATTCTCCCACCACTCTGAGTGTTTAACTCTGAAGATGATCTTTGCATCAAGTAACTTCTTCACTTTGTTTTGGATCAGGGGTTCCATCTTGGGATGCATCTTCCTTAGTGGATGCTAAAATGGTTTAACACCCTCTTTGATAGGAATAACATGTTGGATGATGTGAGTATCATAAGTCTTAAAATACTCATATTTCCAAGAAAAAAAATCTAATGATGAATTTTCTTCTCTTGCCCAGTGAACAACATTTCCCCAAGTTCACATACTTGGGTTTAGCCTCTGCCCCAATATTAACCAGTTCATATTGCATAGATGAACTATTTGTTTTAACATTTGTCAGTTTTCTTGACTTTCTATTCAAATCAAACATTCCCTCCAATGTGTTTACCCCTTTAGGTATGAAGTTCCCACTTTGAATATTGGTCTGATGTTCTTCATCATCAATTACCGAGTCTTTGAAATTTTCCTCATTTGTTAAAAACTCCAATATTTGCTGATTGTCGTCGAATACCCTCAAATTGGGGACATTGTCTAGTACTGTTGGCCTGAAAAACAATTCAATTGAGCATTTGTTATTGGTGGGCACCAATCTTGCAGCATAAGTAGTTAACAAATCAACTGCTGCATTTTGCAGTCTAGGAATTGAATTGATATTAAAAGCATTAAACTTTGTTATCAGTTCCCAAACTTCATTTTGGTATCCTTTTAAATGTGATGGCACACAATGAATTGTGTTTAAAACTTGTTTGACAATTATTTCAAAATTCCCCAAAATTTTTAGATTTCTTACTTTGAATTCAATGGCATTTTTCAAGCCCTTAATTAAAGCTTCATACTCTATTGTGTTATTAGTACATTTGAACTCTAATATACAAGAGATAAAAAAAATTATTCTTTTCTGAATCAATTAGGACACAACCAGTTCCTGATCCCTCTTGAGTTTTAGAACGGTCAAAATATAACAACCAAAATTTATCTTCTAATTGTACATAACTAGTGTTACTCTCTAAATTAGAAGCTAAATTAACTATGTTACAATCAATATTATCAGTCCGTGAAAACTGAATGAGCTCGGACTGTGTATCTAACTCACTGCTGGCTTCTTCCGCTTGATAGTTTCCAGGTTCAAGCTCTATGAAATAGTTACCCAAAACTGAATGTGAGAAATTTACAGGCTCATTTTTCCCTTCTAGTTGCGTCACATTATGCTTCATGTGTGGTTCCCTCATCACTTTGATCTGATTCTGAAAGTTCTTATAGGGAAACCACAAGTGTGACCAGTCAGTTGCAAAACACCCTTCCAATTTCGCAGATCTGTCCCTACTTAAAATCAAATCATATGCTTATGGTATATCCACTACCATGATGTTTATAAACTGGCAGACCCTTTCATCCACAGATAACCATATCAACACAACATGAAGAAGGTGTGGGTTGACCATTTATCTTTCTACAAACTGAAAGAGGCATGACATTAGAGGAAGCTCCAGAATCTACCAAACAATTATGCACATTATGGTTGAAAATCTCAAAGGATAGTAGAAATGGAAAGGTTTGAGATTTAGACTTTCCTCCAATGCTAGATTCATTGGTCTCTTCCTTTGATTGAACATCATCTTGGGATTTACTGGTTTTTGAATCAAAATCTTCCAATAGCTTCTTCCTTTATTGAGGTAAGTTACACATCTCAAATAGATAAATATTTTCTTTGTTTTTCTTGATATATTATATTATGTCATATCACATATCACACTCTGCCTGAATTTTCTTGTTACTTTCCACTTTACTTCCACATCTTTCACAGTTTTACTAACTGTCATAACTTTACCTTTAGAGGAAACTAAATTAGACATAGTTAGCGTTTAGGTACTACTACTGATCTTCTTCATACTTTCCTGAATCTTCCTAATCTTGGGCAGTAGTAAACTTTAATTCATAATTTGTCCCTTGCTTCTTATTGTGACATTAATTGGTGAAAGTTTAATTTCCTTTGTAGGTTCCTCCTCCTCTAACCCCAACATAGGTGCACAGTCCAACAATACCATTGTTGTTTCAGGTGATTCCTCTCGTTCACGAGTCCTTTTTCTTTCACTTTAGGCTTTGATATTTGAGCATCTAATATTTGGTTCATAACCAGAGTCATTGAATTAATCCATTGTGGAATTTTTTTTTCCAGAATGAGGTTCTTGATGAAATGTACATAAATGATCCATTCCTACTGTTACCATCAAAATCGAACCAAAGGTTATAGAAGGCCCGCTCCTGGGTAACAGCAGAACCACTTTCAAAGAGAGAAATGGCCTTCTTCTCTTCCAAGAGGGATCTCTCACCAAATGTTAACAATGTTAGATATATAAATATACAAGTGAAACTATAATTTTTTTGTAAAATTGGTTGAAACAAAATGCAGCACCATTGGGAAATGGAGTCAAGATACACAACAAAAATAATCAGAACTTAAATGCAAACAATTTCAACATAGGGTCAAGGTAGCCATTCGATCACAGTTGATTTATAATTGTCTACTGGAAAGGAAGAACATGAACAAAACATCAACACAGAGAATTGTAATGAATTTTGTATTAACTTTAGAAGAAACTTTGGTGAATACCTGAAACAACAAATGGAGCATAGCAAGTATGAATTCCGAGCTATTATACCCTAAGTCTTAGATATGAAAGAAAACAAAATCGAAAGGAAAATTGGAATAACATTCACATAAGAAAGGAAATAAAATACTGTAAGTGCGAACAACACATGAATCCCTGTACAAAAAACGCCGATCTTGGCTCTGCAATTATATTAAAATTCTGTTGAAAAACACACACAACAAAATTACAATGGTTTCAATCCCTTCTCCTTCTTCAGGAGGTATATTTATAGTATTTGGATTTCCCATACCGACATCCAGCAATCAAAATTTTCTACAATCAGCAGGACATCCTCTAACAAACTTTAGACATGGCCTGCACACCACGATTCACATAAGACAAAAAATAAAATGTGGACTACTAGAAAAACAGGCTTAAGCCTCTCCTGCATATCCCAGACGGTGACAACTGTGCAAAAAATGAAAGCTATGTTTGTAATTGGCCATGTTTCCAACAAAACCCATGTCTTATTTTCCTTCAATTTAGCTCCAGCTCCTCAGGATCGGATTTTGAAATTGATGACTCAGATAATAAACCTGTTAATTTTTGGAAAAATACCCTGTAAAGATATTTTAAATTCTTTCAACCTATGATACCTGTGTAAACTCTGAAGGATTGTTTTGTAGATAGGCATGTTATGAAGAAAAACCTCTCTCAATTTTCTAAAATTCAACTCCTTTTGGCTGAAACAATTCTTTGAATGTGTTGTCTGAAATAGTCCTTTGGAAACTTTAAAACATAGCCTGTAAAAATCACTTTGTTTCTCCTAAGAAATATGACCTGGGTAAAACCTGAGAGAGTTTATTGAACATTATCTTCTTCTTAAGAGAAACCTCATTCAATTTTGGAAAATTATTTCTGGTTTTCTGGAAACAATTGATTGAAATAACTGACTAAAACAGTCCTTTCAAAATATGGAAATTTTCTCTCTGAAGATGACTTCGGTTCTCTCAATCCACAACACCTGGGTAAAAACTGAGAGAGGTTATTGTAGATAGTTTTGTTATGAAGGAAAACCGCTCTCAGTTTTTGGAAAATCATCTTGGTTCGGTGGAAACACTGGATTTAAAATAATGACCAAAACAACGATTTTCCATAAAAAACAACCATGCTCTACTTCTTTAATTCAGATATTGTGTTTGTGTGGATGTTCTTAATGCTGAATCCTTCATTTGTAGATTTAAATTTTTGAAATTTTTGCACCATTCTAAACTGTAGTGTAAGCTTCATTGGCTCAACCGCTTACAGTATAAAATTCCTTTCCATCCATGCAATTTTAAACAAGCAATACTTCTCCCAAGCGAAAACGTTTTTACACTATTGATTTGTTGGGCGAGTTGATGCTGCAACAACAAGTGTTTTAACTTGATCCCAATACAAAATTTCACTGACTGAAAAGTTCACTTACCTCATGCAAGTTCACAATGTGAAATTATTGTACACCATGGTTTTTCCTCACCTTCCAATCTGACCGTCAAACCTATCTACCATTTAACATCATTTCACAAATTGGAAAATTTAATTTCTCTGTGCAACTTCACAATGCGAAATTTCTTTGAGCCGTCTGATGAAATGAGCTTTAATCTAGATCGTTGATCAATGTTTAGTTTTGCTACAAAAGTGACAGGTTGGTGTGCGAGCCCAATTTGACTTTATGCGAGATGGCTTTTAGGGCCACACTTTTTGTTTTATAAAGAATTTTGTTTAATATTCTTATAAAAACAAATTTTGTTTTTATAGAAATATAAAATATTTCTTTTATAACTTAAACTTGTAAGGCATCTTTATAAAAATTTGATTTATTTATAATTTTCTTCCTTTCTTATCGCAATTTGAAGTCATGGCTTCACCCACACAAGTATGGCATGCAAAATTGATCAAGGTTATAGATTTGACTCAAATCTCATCTCGACCGTAGAATATTTTCGACCTTTAATACATTTTGCAATTAGGAAGGGAGGATTTTTTCGAGCATGTCTGCTCGCGCGAAATGGTTTGGATCCATTGATCCACCTCCGATCAATCTTAGCCTTCGGTTTCGAGTCCCGCTCAATGCCTTTAGCACATCTACCATTTTCTTCTTTGAAAGGGGTGTTCCCATGAATTTTGAGGGAATGGGAGTCTCATCGAACTCCTATTAGGCCCTTAGATAAACTGTTAAAAATAGAGTGTTAACAATTGGCTCCATGAGGGATGCTATCCTCCCAATGAGGTAGCAAAGAACCCCCGTAGACCCAGTGCCAAAACCGTTGGGCTGCCTTCAATTTTTCTCTGAAATCGTCAACTTGTTCTGAATTGAACCACCAACTGAAACCATTCTGTAAACAAATATTACTCTTTCAACCTGTCACCTGTCACCCGTCCACATTCTGAAAACTGAAGACAACTGTAGTTGCCAATTTGAACTTCAAAACCGAAACTGAAATTGAAAACAAACTCAAAGCTGCTTAATGGAATGCTTGTTGTGTCGCGCTTATTCATATTTACTTACGTACCGTACTTACTACGCATCAATGTTCAGTCAAGTAAATTTCAACTTCCAATGAATCCACTCAAGCAAATGATCCCACAAACCAACTTTCTCTTCATGCTTGATAAAACACAGAGATGACAGACTTAATTGTAGAAAGTTATAATAAATAAATTGATCTTTACAGTAGAGATATAACCAGCCATTACCACTGCCAAAATTCTCCATGTACTCTACCACTGGATCATAAAAAACATGACAGCCTTCAAAAAACTCTGTCATTTGCTTACCATGAGAAGGCTGTCCCAACTGTAAATTCCCTTGCACGCTGTCAAACTGATCTTCAAAATAACTATACAAGGAAAACTTGTAACAATTTCCAGGTGAGACATCCACAACTTCATCTAAAATTTCTAATTTTACAACTTCATTCTTTTCATGCATTTCAAAATAAATACCACTCCGTTCCTCAACATGATCAAGCAAACAGACTTCTTTTCGACAAAAAAATTCTGAATTTGAAAAAAAAAAAAAAACATCCATTTGAGAACCTCTATCTTCTTCTTTGTTATTAAAATCTTCATTGCATACTGCTGGTTTTTCTAAAGGCTGGGATTGATTGCACAACTGTCCTTCTTGCTCATCATCCATTCCAAGGAAATTTATACATTCATCTACAATATCAAATTTCTGTTGGTGATCAGAAACTTTAAGTCTCTTTTTTAACCACTCAAATGAGGGAAAACACAATGGCAAACAGTCATCTTCAACATGTTCAGTTTCCACTATGTTTTCATACTTTTGATCTTGGATTGCAATGAAATTTTCTTCACTAATAGAAATTGTGACAGGTTGATTGCATTCTTGAGAAAACAAATTAGTACACCCATCTCCTTTCAAATCACTAGGCTGATCATCTTCTTCAAGCAAAGATAGCTTTATATATTCATGTAAATATTTAGGTGTAATATGAATTTGATCAACATGCAGAGGTCTTCCTTCAACCACTATTTCAAAATATGATTTCTCTTTACTTGCATTTTCAGAAAATGAACATGTGGAGGGATCACAAGACTGAGATTTTTCAGAATTATCATCTTCAGTGTAATCAATCACACAAGAATTGTAACTTTCAAGAGATTACTGTTGTGAAAAGGAATTTTCTGATTGGGAAGGGGAGGCCTCTTCTTGTAAAAAAAATTCGGAAGTTGAATAATATGAGGAAGGATTTGATTGACAGTTGCAACCTCTCTCTTGGTCACATAGAGAATGGCGAGAATGTTGCAAATCATCATCAGTTTCAGGAAGAGAGATATAACTGGTTGAATCTGAGCTTTGGTCTATGTCAACTTCAACTAAGGAAGACAATACTGACTGCTGGGAGTTTTCTTGAATATCATGGAAATTGGATTGTCTTTGTTTTTGAGATGAATATTCATGTAAGATCTCTAAAACTTCTTCATCCAAATACTGATCATCACCACACTCATCTTTCACATTTTCAATGAACTCTCTATCTTTTGTGCAATAGCCTTGAAGTAACAACAAAGAAGGATAATGCCTTTTGAAATGTTCATGAAATATGGTATGAAAGTCTTTAAGGGAGGATAAACTCCCTAATGGAAATCCCTCATACCAAGACCTTGCATATCCTTCTAAACTAAACCTGAACAGTTTCATTAAAGAATCTTCATGCCATCCCACTCCCAGCTCATGTATATGCTTATGATATCTAAATAAATGGATGGCAGCGTCATCACCTTTTTCATCATTGAATCTTGGAAGATCGATTTGCCAATTTAGTAGAGGTATTTTACTGGGATAACCATGAATGGCAGCAAGATTCATAGGAGCATACCTTGCAGCCCGACAAGTCATCTTGATGGTGGAGAAATTGAATCATCTCCTCAAACTTTGCAAGCCCCTTTGATAGTGGAGCTGCCATAGAACATTATGAAGAATGGATCCTTCGCAGATGGAGTCGCCAGGTGAAAAGAGACATGAAATTCTTGATGTCTGACCATTTTTCACCATCAAAAGTTAGATCTAAACCCTTTATTAAAATCCATGGAATATTTGAGACATCTCCCCGTATTTGTCTTTCTGAGCATCGGTCTCCCACGAGGACTTCACTTAGTGAACCTCTCACATAGCACGTGTGATGATGGGATATTAAAGAATACCCTTAATTTCCAGAGATATTGACCCAAACTCTTTTTTTTGAAACCCCCTCCTAATACTTAAAACCTCCTCCCCACCCCTTTTTATACCTCAATCCTTATAAACCACCCTACCCACCCTTACCTTAAACCCCTCATCTGCCCAATACCTGCAATATATTGGTTCAATTTTTGATAATTTTAAAACCCACAATATGAACTAACGTGATAGGATATTGGTCAACAACTGAAGCCCCTGTGCTGTCTCCCCAGTAGAGTCACCTTCCAGAATCTTTCAGTGGAGTTGCTAGGGCAAATGATACAACCTTTTTCACATGTAAGAATCTTTGTTTGCCCACAGAAATACTTTATACTTTGAATATTTGTATTTATTCCCAAGGATGATCTTCAACTCGTCCCCAGCAACGGCGCCAGTTTGTTAGCAAGGGAATCGAACCAAAGGTTGCGGAAGGCCTGCTCCCGAGTAACAGCAGAACCACTTTCGAAGAGAGAACTGGCCTTCTGCTCTTCCGAGAGGGATCTCTCGCCAAATGTTAACAATGCCATATATATAAGTGAAACTATAAATTGTTTGTAAAATTGGTTGAAACAAAACGCAACACCATTGGGCGATCGAGTCAAGATACACAACAAAAATAATTAGAACTTAAATGAAAATGATTTTAACACAAGGGCAAGGTAGCCATTCGATCACAGTCGATTTATAATTGTCTGGTGGAAAGGAAGAACATGAATATACCATCAACACAGATCATTGTAAGAAATGAATTCTGTATTAACTTTAGAAGAAACTTTGGTGAATACCTGAGACAATAGACGGAGCATAGAAAGTATGAATTCCAAGCTTTTATACGCTAAGTCTTAGATATGAAAGAAAACAAAAAGGAAAGGAAAATTGTAATAACATTCACATAAGAAAGGAAATAACAGACTATAAGTATGAACAACATGAATCCCTGTACGAAAAACATTGATCTCGGCTTTGCAATTATATTAAAATCTTCTTGAAAAACACACACAACAAAATTACAATGGTTTCAACCCCTTCTCCTTCTTCAGGAGGTATATTTATAGTATTTATATTTCCCAGACCAACATCTGGGAATCAAAATTTGTTACAATCAGTAGGACATCCTCTAACAAACTCCGGACGTGGCCTACACATCACGATTCACATAAGACAAAAAATAAAATGCATACTACTAGAAAAATAGGCTTAAATCCCCTCCTGCATATCCCAGACGGTGACAGTTGTGCAAAAAATGAAAGTGATTTTTGTAATTAGCCATGTTCCCAACAAAACCCATGTCTTCTTTTCCTCCGATTCAGCTCCAGCTCCTCAAGATATGATTTTGAAATTGATGACTCAGACAGTAAACCTGTTAATTTCTGAAAAAATACCCTGTGAAGATATTTTTAAGTTCTCTCAACCTGTGATACCTGTGTAAAATATGAAGGATATTTTTGTAGATAAATATGTTTTGAAGAAAAACCTCTCTCAGTTTCCTGAAATTCAACTCCATTTGGCTGAAACAATTCTTTGAATGTGATGTCTGAAACAATCCTTTGAAAACCCTAAAACATAGCTTGTAAACATCACTTTGTTTCTCCTAAACCATATGACCTGGGTAAAAACTGAGAGATTTTATTGAACATGATCCCGTTCTTAAGAGAAATCTCATTCAATTTTGGAAAATTCTTTCTGGTTTTCCGGAAACAATTGATTGAAATAACTGACTAAAACAGTCCTTTCAAAATTTGGAAATTTGCTCTCTGAAGATGACTTCGGTTCTCTTAATCCATAGCACTTGGGTAAACACTGAGAGAGGTTATTGTATATGGGTGTGTTATGAATAAAAAAATCTCTCAGTTTCTAGAAAATCATCTTGGCTCGGCGGAAACACCTGATTTAAAATAATGACCAAAACAACCATTTTCCATAAAAGACAACCATACTCTACTGCTTTAATTCAGACATTGTGTTTGTAGGGATGTTATTAATGCTGAATCCTTCGTTTGTAGATTTAAAATTCTGGAATTTATGCACCATTCTAAACTGTAGTGTAATCTTCATTGTCTCAACTGCTTACGGTATAAAATTCCTTTCCATCCATGCAATTTTAAACAAGCAATACTTCTCCCAAGCGAAAACGTTTTTACACTATTGATTTGTTGGGCGAGTTGATGATGCAACAACAAGTGTTTTAAATTGATCCCAATATAAAATTTCACTTACCTCATGAAATTTCATAATGATAAATGATTGTACACCGTGGATTTTCCTCACCTTCCAATCTGACCATCAAAACCTATCTACCATTTAACATCAATTTGCAAATTGGAAAATTTAATTTCTTCGTGCAATTTCACAATGCAAAATTTCTTTGAGACGTCAGATGAAATGTGCTTTAATCTGTATCGTTGATCAATGTTTAGTATTTCTGCAAAAGTGATGGGTTGGTGTGTGAGCCCAATTTGACTTTATGCGAGATGGGATTTTAGGCCAACACTTTTTGTTTTATAAAGAATTTTGTTTAATATTCTTATAAAAACAAATTTTGTTTTTATAGAAATATAAAATATTTCTTTTATAACTTAAACTTGTAAGCCACCTTTATAAAAACTTTGATTTATTTATAATTCTCTTCCTTTCTTATCGCAATTTGAAGTAGTGGCTTCACCCACACAAGTATGGCATGCAAAATGAATCAAGGACGTAGATCTAACTCAGATCTCATCTCGATCGTAGAATATTTCTGAACTTTAACACATTTCGCAATTTGGAAAGGAGGCTTTGGTCGAGCATGTCCGCTCGCGTGAAATGGTTTGGAGCCATTGATCCACCTCCAATCAATCTCAGCCTTCGGTTTCGAGTCCTGCTCAATGCCTTCAGCACACCTACTGTTTTCTTCTTTGAATGGGTGTTCACACAAAGATTGAGGGAATGGGACCCTAATCAAACTCCTGTCAGGCCCTTAGATCAACTGTTAAAAATGGAGTGTTAACACCTACCTCGTTATAATTTAAAACAGAAGAACTATATATAGGGGGTTAAGATGTGCCACCTTCCTCTCTTTTCTTGAAAAATGGTTTGAATTGTTTTCTGGATGAACTGACTTCTTTATCCTTTTCTAAATCAATAATCTTATTTGATTATAGCTTCTTTACCATTTTAATGACATTTCTAATTCACTTGGATGTTCCTCTTTAGGTCTGGTCAACAACAAAGGTTTCTTACTGCCAAAAGTTCTTGCCTTTGGTTCTGCAGTGTGCTTGTTTATACTTTCAAGTTGAGCCTCTACTTTTTTGTCTTCTTCATAAGTTTCCACCAAAGAAGGATTTACTGACCACTTAACAAACATTGCTATATCAGGAGAAAGTGCTAAAGTATAATATTCCATTAAAGTTTCTTCAGCAGGTTTTATTGCAAAACTGAAATGATTTAAATGGCCAGCAAACCTCTGGCTAAAATCCTGCACTTTCTCTTTCTTGTCCATCCTTAGAGAAAGAAATTATTTCAAGAGAGTGGTAGTGGTTCTTTGGCTGCCAAACTCCTTTAAACAATCATTCAAAAGTATCTCAATTTGTTATAGAATTTGCTTGTAAACCAAAATACAGGCTGATGATTTAGTTTAGAAAGTGTGTGGAAACATCCTACACACTACATCTTCATGCTCTACTGCTAAAAGTTACAGAGACAAATAAAAACTTTGCAAGTGATCATCCATAGAAATTCCTTTTCCCGGGTCAAACTTAGGAAATGACTTATCAACGTTGTGAGGAAAAACAAGCAATAAAGGAGCCAGGTTGAGTGGTATTATGGCTCTCCAAGATGGTCGTGGATTAGGATTATTAGCATTTGGAGGTACATTTACAACCATTATTCTATGAGGATATTGTGGTGGAGAGTGAATAGGTGACTGAATAATAGGGGAAACTAGTCCCAACTGATCAAGTGGTTGAACAATTTCTTGTAAGGATAAATTCATGAACTCTTCAAATTTTCCCACCAAAACCGAGTCCTCCGTGTAAGTGGGTTCAATTCTGGGAGCTCTCCTTTTTGGTAATTTAGGGATTGTATGCAATCCTCCAAGCTTCTTCACATAATACCTTGTGTTTCTCCTTAAGTGATTAACTACTTCAAGAGGAATAGGATAAAGGTGTTCTGTAGCTTCAACTTTGGGGTTTACTCATTCTCTGGGGATGAAATCTTCAGAAAAACTAGTTTCAGAGTTATTACCAATGGAATAGTTTCGATTAAATGGATTTCCTCTGCCAGCCATGCACTGGAGGACCTCCTTCTAGCACAAAAACTATTCATTCTTGGAAAAATCCCAGGTATTGACAGTGGGGATTCTCCCCAAGAACCATTCCCAATTAGATTGTTTATCGTTTGGAATAGGGAATCTATCTGATTCGCGGTCCGACTACTGTTGAACTAAAGGAATGTTTAAAAATATTTTACTGGTTGTGGCTTGGTCCAACATTTATCTAATTTTATGTTTATAACAAAATTCCAGTGATCAAGGAGCAAATACCTCAACCCATGATGTGTAGGTTTTTACCTCCCGTCTTATCCCCTTTTCTCCTCAATCACTGTTAAGCAAAACTATCTATTTTAATTTAATTTAATCTAAATATCCACAGGGAGCAGATTTTATTGCACCAATAGAAGCGAGGTGCTCTCAGCCCAGTATGGGGGAGATCTTGTCACATTAGTCACGTTATGATAGCCGACATAATTTTTTTTATGTTAACCGACATAAATAAAAAATAAAAAAAATATATATTATGGATTCATATATCTATATAGTGTCCACTCTATCCAAAATAAATTCCCCAAATAATAAAACTAAATAATAATATATCTATATAGTGTTAAACCTAGATTTACACTAAAAGGATCAAAATATTTGAGGTGTAATTTTTTATGAACATTTAAAAATTTAAAATAAAAATAACTTACACCTAAAGAAATTGGATCCCTCTCGGTGTTCTCTAGATCTAGGTTTAAGATCGATCTATGATTGTATTAGAATGAGTAATGTATTGTATTGTTTGCACAAAGAATCCTAAAAATGGTTGTTCAAGTTTGAATACATAAATACAAAACAAAAATGACACAAAGATAGTTTTGTTAAGTTAAAAAATCCATTACTCATTGGTTGCACAAGATTCATAAAAGAAGATGAAATCATTCATAAACATTGAAATGATTCAGAAAGTTAAGAATGATCTCACAGATTGTATAGCATGCCAAAACAGAAATAATTCCTCATTCACTGATCCACACAACCCGTTTTGAAGCTCATACAGTCCTTCCTCCAGCTAAAATTTCGATTCTCTTTATTTATAAAAATAAATAGTTCTCCTTACAAAAACGCTTTAGCACATATGTCTTGTAGAAAAATTCCCCTATCTATTATACTCTACATCTACTTATACTTTTAAAAAATATTTTTTCGGCTACACTATCCCTTTGGGCTTCCTTAACTCTTCGGTTACAAACTTTTTTCCTCTAGTGTGCTCACTAGGAAAATTGGAATAAATACAAAATATTACATATAAATGCCATGTGTGAATAAGACAAATTTAATATGGCCCAGCTGATGATTTAATGAAGATGCGCCATGCACGAGCTTCAACAACTATGACTCAATAATCTACTAATTCTAATATGTGGGAAGTCAATTCGTGCTTAGAAAGATGCGATTCGATTTCCTTTACTTTTGGATATGCTTGCATTAAACATTCATCTAAAATATATTTATGCACCGAAGCCTATGCAAACCAAGTCTCGATGACTTCTTAATTAATGCTCTCAACTTTCTAGACATTTTGCTCGTCTTCCTACAACTTGTCTTGCAGGTTCTTCAAATGTTTCTCTTTGTCCGGGTATTCCTAAATCTGCATAGCCATCAAATCCTGGCATCTATTACATGTTGCGCTCATTTATGTGCAAAATTATTTACATTTCTCCACCGTATTATCGATTGTGGTGTGCAATCTTACAATGGCCTTGCTATTGAGATCTAAGATTTTTGACTCCTTTTTCAACCTTGTTGTTTCTTTCTAGGGTAGGTGGTTTGGAAGAACTCAATTGGTTTCCATCCAAATTAGTTGACTTTGAATTAGTTTTCCAACTTCTGATTCCCCTTTCTAAAACTCTGACGAGTTATCTGTTATTTCTTTTAGCCTGACCTCCATTTGCTTGATTCTGTATAGCTCTTTGGCCAACTTTAGATGAACCTGGTGTATTTTGTTTTGCATTAAGCAAGCTTGACTGTAGAATGGAGTAATATCAAACTTTTTTTCTTTCACCACCTTGAGCTTCTCCTCCAACAAGTTATTCTGAGTCTCTATCTCTTCTACTCTCTTGTTGGATGTGGCTTTCTGCTCCTCCAATTCTGAAACTTTTTCTTGAAGATCTTTCCTTCATTAGAGGAAATTTAAACTCAAAATGGGCCTCCTAAGGAAAATTAATAAATTAATAGTTAAAATAATAAAATAATATTCATTAATTTTGGAGGAAGAAAAGAAAAAACTACTTTTTTGTTCGTATTTTCAACATATCTCCCTGTGTTTTTACTCAAATTTCGACTATGAGAGCTCATTGGATGTGGAATTAAATTCTGCATCCAACGAGTACCCACTCGACATACTTTTGACAGGCCCCACTACCCCAAAACCAATAAATAACTAAAAAAATGTGATGATGATGTCAAAAAGGGAGCATGCTTTAAAATTATGTCATCATGTATTAGCCAATCAAAATGATTTAAAATTAAAAAAGGGAGCACCTTTTAAACAAATTTTTAATATAAATTTGGGGATAGGTATCATAAAAAGACTCATCATCACGTTTTTTTAGGTATTTCTTGTTTTTAAGGTAGCAGGGCCCGTCAAAAGTATGTCGAGTGGGTACTCGTTGGATGCAAAATTTAATTTCACATCCAACGATATTTCTCGATCAAAATTTGAGTAAAAACACAGGGAGATAAATCGAAAATACGAACAAAAAAAGTAGTTTTTTTTATGATACCTATCCCCAAATTTATATTAGAAAATTGTTTAAGAGGTGCTCCCTTTTTGAATTTTAAAGCATTTTGATTGGCTAATACATGATGACATGGAATTTGTATTATTTTTGGAAGGGCCATTTTAAATTGAAATTTCCTCTAAGGTTAGTGCAGCCTTGTCCAATTCCAACGTCTGATATGATCCCTTGAGCTTCTTGAAATATGAAAAAGTATGATCATATTTCTTTTTAAATATTGTCCCTCCCATGTTTCTTTTCTCAAGGTTTCTTTCATTCGCGACATCTTTTCTTTATACTGATTGACATCCTCGATCATCTTACTGACATTAACTACATTGAATTGGGATGTTGCTACGCCTACCATCGCGAGAAGTCAAGGATATTCATCATTCTTATACATAATTGTCTCCTTAATCATTATGAATTCCACAGGTTGATCACCCATTTTCATCCTCTTTTATTTTCTTCTCACAATTGTCTTCTTATCTGGGTCAAAAAATATTATGTTTAGATTTTCTACAGCCTGTTCCCGGGATGGAGTAAAAGGTATCAATCCAAGCTCTACTGAGGGAGTTGGAATTCCTATCATTGTGCTATTTTATGGGCCTGGGAGATCAACTAAATTCTCACGAGCTTGGTATTGCTCCAAATTTTCCCGGTCTCTGTCTTCCTGTTCCTTCATTTTAAGCTTTGTCGCTGCCTTTTCTACCTCTTCCCTTTCTCTGTCAATTGCTTCCTTAAGCTTTCTTTCTTCTTCTTCTTTCTTCTTTTGTACTTCTTCATCTCTTTGTCTTTGTTTATCTTCCACTATCTTCTTTTGTGCTTCCTCAGCTAATCGTTTTTCCATCTCCTGGACTTACCTTTGGGCCTCCTCTTTCCTTTTCTATGCAACCTCTTTATCTTGTATTTGCTTTTTAGAGGTGCGAGTGTTGTTGCCTTTCCCTCTACTGGTTGTGAAATTTTTCTTGAACCTCTTGTTTAATGCGGTCATGTTACAGGAATTTGTATATATTTCTTCCTCCTTATCAAAATGATGAGAGTATTCAAAGTATACTCCCACAGATGCACAATATTTTTCCACTTTTATCCACGCATCATTCCTATGAAAACTCTTTTCTCCAAAATGAAAGTTCTCTGATTCTTTAACAAACTTAGGAGCACTTTTTACCTTGGAAAATGTATAAGTACCAATACATAAGGGTAGTGGACGGTAGACGGCTTTCTTACTATCAAACAAAAAAATTTCCAATCCCATCTATATACACTTGTCTTACTACTTCTTTGTGAACAACATAATTAATGGCGTACTTTGGTGGTAAGGAAGGAGCTTTGGATCCCCCATACATTATTAAATAGAGGCCCTCCTCGGAGAACAAAAATTCCCCATAATCTACTACAACCTCTAATGATTCCTCTGACATGCAGTTGCACTCTTTAGGAAAAATTAGGTTGTACAGTGGCATCAGAAAATTTTCACAGATGCTATTATAAAAACTATGATACCTATGTTCCCATAATATTTGATATGCAGAGTATATGTGAGTCCTGGTAGGCTCCCATTTGAAGTTTAGTGTTGAGAAAGAATGATTACACATGATGCTATCAATTAAGAAATATCTCATATAGAATCTTGGCTTCCTCTGAGTCATACCCCCAAGTGATGCAATTATGCATGAAGATAGGTTGTGTGACACAATGTCGACCCAATTGTAAACATTACCTTGCATTGCTATGTAATATATCAAGGGTATCCAAATTATCTTGTAAAATTTTTGATTGGCCTGTTCGAATATTCGGTTCAGCAAGAGGGATATGAGGCGATATGAGGTGCATAGATTTGAAATCTCATATTCCCCTAAGGGTTTTTGGTGGAACTGCTTCCCAGATACCATCCTCTTATTCACACAGTCAAACACATGTAAATCTAGCTCCTTCATCCATTTCTCTAGCTTGTAAATCTATGATGTAGGTAGCTTACATGTTTTCATGATATATGTAGGGTTGTAAGCAGCAAAACCTTTCTTTTCTTTATTTTCTAGGATCATGGTACTTGTATCGGACAATGGTAGAATCCAACCAATTACTTCGGCACATGGGAAGATTTATGGTCACATAGAGACTTTCATTATAACATATTTCATTATATTGGCATACAATGACATTTCTTTGAGGACGGTTTCTGGAACATCTTGGTCCTCGACCATCTGATAGATTTTACCCCATATGAATTCAGGTTCTATCCCCGTGATAGCCTTTGTATATTCATAGATGATTTCACACTTGGATATGATTTCTACCTCTAGATCACCCTCTATGGTCTGAGCCTTCTTCTTCCCTTTCTTGGGCATGATGTTATATAAAGGTGGAATATGAAATACAAACATACAAAAGATTGTATTAAAAGATATCATGGTCTAGTAGCATGCATGCATTACCAATGAGATACAGAGTTGTACTACTATTATAATACATGCAGAATGATGGGTACGCCTAAGAAAACTCAATAAAAAACCTTTACGCAATCATCCTCAAAAATTTCAACCAACTTCATCAAGCACAGATTCTAGACCTCAGGATTTCAAAACAACATATCATCCTCGACTCTCTTACTTACTTGAATCCACACTTTAATCTACAAAATCATGCCAAGCATTTTACTCATGGAAAATAAGAAAAACCCCATGGAGGCTTAATGGCTTTGGAAATGCGGCAGGCTTGAACCCTAAAACCAAACTAGGAAAAACTCTCCACGCCGTATGTTGGCCAATGGTGAAACCCAAACCTTTTTCTCCATAGTAACCTAGACCAGAGGCAGCTCAGCTGGAAAAACGTTTGGTTGGTCACCTCGCCAATGAAAAATCCTGACATTTTAACAATCACAAACTGAACAGCAAGGGAAATAAATATGGAGTAGGTGAGAAAAAACCCTCATGAACATGCTAACAAGAGTGATACTGGAGCAATAAAGGCTTATGAGGCGGAATGATCTGGGTAAAACTCCTATGAGGCCTAAGATATTTAAACTGGATTTCTAATAAGTCTATATAAAGCTACAAATGCCGAGACCCGAGGAAAACCCTAACTCCGTAAGGAAACCCTAATGAACATCTAGTTCACCAAATAAAACTTAGCAAGAAATGAAGGAAAAAAGGTGGATCTTGAATCCTACCTAGTGGGTTTGACGTGGTGGTTGGTGAGAAAAATTTTCATGGTCAGCGGAAAATCTTGTTTGCTTTCAACAACTTGGAAGACTCCGAACAATAGAGAAAAAATAAGCGTTTCAAATGGTAATGAAAATGATGGTAAAATAGACCCCTCCCTTCTTATAAATACACCCCCATAAGCATCATTAAATGCGGTGGGTGAGTGATTAAATGACCACGAGAAAAACTTTGTTGGTGCCCAACATTAAAACTTATCGGCAAAAAATATCCGCATTGATAGACAAAACAAAGAGAAACTGACAGTTTTGGGTATACTCACAGAGAGGATCCGACCTTATCAAATAGGAATCGACTCTCCTACCACAGATAAACCTATTGGAAGGCTCCCTCTAGAACCATTAGTAGTGAAAGGAAATTCCTCCCACGACGACATCAACTCCACAACTACAATTCTTCTGATTGTTGATGTAACAACTTAATAAAATCCCCTTGCGTATCCTGTCGGCTGAAACCTGTGAAACGTCATCGGTTGTAAATGAAGAGTGCATCCAGACGTATCAATTAACCCAGCTAGGTCTCGCCAATTCCATTGTCATATGCTCCTGAAAAGACCCGTCAGAAGACTTACAGAAAGCTTCTGAATCATGGTTGGCGGCAAATAAAAATAAATCTCCCATTGTGGTCGGCTCGAACATTAAAAAATGGCCCGATTACGTCGGAAATATTTAATGATATGACCCAACAAAACTTTATAAATAACTCGTTGAAGAGAAAAGTGAAAGTTGACCGAGAGGATTGGCTCAAAGACCGTAGTGTTGCCGACGTATAGGCCAAATCAAAAAAAATTCTGAAATGGGAACAACAAGCAATAAATCGGGTGGAAAGGACAAATCTCTCCGATGCATCGTCTTGACTTGATGAGTTCAGCCGATGTGTCGAGTAAAAAATATGAGTTGCAAATTTTCAGTAGAACACCTCAAAAATGTGCAAAATCGACTAAGTCATGAAGAATTCTTGAGAGAGAAAAACCTAACAAAAGAAGTTGAACATCTAAAATAAAACGAGGGTCCCAAAATCACAAAATTTTTGGGGTGCTGGTTGCAACAACAATAATATCTAAGTTAATTGCATGCCTATTGATATGAATTCGTGACCACATTTTACTATGAAACAAGAAATTGTACGTGTTATGTTTTGGGCAATTACATTGTTACCTAGTTATTATTTTAATCTTTAAGGCTATGTTATTCTTTATACTATGAATTTTAGTATGCAAATATTGTATAGAAAATCTAAAATAGTGTTATGTATGACATGGTATAACACATATTTTCTCTTGTTTCTAGCTGAAATTTGGAAGAGAGAAACATACTTTAAGTATGCATGTGAGACTACCATGTGAATAATTGTGAAATTTCATATAATATATTGATTCTAATTATCAACTAAAGTTAGTAAAACCGTTGCAAATATGATGTACACATGCTTGGTAAAGTTGTTGGATGTAAAGAACAACTTAAGGTGTCATTATTTATTGATTCTTTGCTTGTGATATAATATTAATATGTGAATTCACTTGTTTTGGTAATGTTCAATTATTTCATAGAAATGACCGTGGAAAAAGGATCTTATTGAAAGGTAAAATAGTACTACCACTTTGAATGATATTATGGAATTAGACCTTGAATTTGGAAAGTTTGCAAAAAAATGAGTTAGGAAAGAGTTGATGTATGTGGTTTCTTGTCAATATTATTTTGATAATATTGAACTATTTCATAGCCCCAAAGGGTTAGCTCAATTAGTAAGACATGCGCACACTCTCTCAGTTCGGCGGGAGGTCACAGGTTCGAGCCTTGAGTCCTTTAGGGTTAGGCCTTCTGCTAGGATGGCAGATGGTTTACCACCTCTACCATCCACAAATGTGGGGAAGTATTGCTGGGTTTCTCGTGGATCTTTCCATATGAAAAAAGATATTAGACTATTTCATTATGCTGAAAAAGGGGATTTGTAAATGGTCTTTTATTATGGGAATTTTTTAATATTGTTGCCACTCTTAAATAGAATTAGACCAGAAACCTCGTTTCAGTAAGTATAAGGTGTATGTTTTATATAGTACGTGTCATCCAAATGTATTATGTGAACATGTTAATAAGAAAGTATTTATTTTGTTTAAAATGGCATGATATGTTATCATTCTAACAATGATTGATTTTTCAATCTACTTTCTATGAGAAATAGTTCAATTTTTTTTTTTTAATTCTAATTCATTTGAAATTACTAGATGGTGAAGATTTCAATAAATTCGATTTATATCCAATTGATATGATGTGTGTACTTCATTTTAATTTAACTTTGTGAGTTGTATTTGTTGTTTTTAATTTATTAGTTGCATCAAGGAAATAAACCAAATATTAAGGGCTATAAAGCATGATTCCATGGACACTTAAAAATAGGTTATTAAAATCCACGTTAAATCATGTTCGAATGTAGATTACCTTAGGGGAAAAACAAAGTGCAAAGTATTAGAGGAAGCTACAAAGTTGTCAACGGATTGCAAGAGTAAACAAGGGGAGCTACTAAAGGAAGCAAGTCCCTACCTTATGTAATTGACTCCTTTAGCATATCAGCAAGGTCTAAAAAGCATGTTTACATCTCTATTTGCAATGTCCTTTGTTGACAATGAAATGGCCCAAAGGATAGTTACGAGTAACACAATTAATTATTGGCAAAAGTGGTACATCCTAAAAATAGTTATAGTTTCCTGTATTGGATTTGATAATTGAATGTATTATAATATGCATCGATACTATTTCTCATAAACAACATGATGTATTTAATCAAATTGTTGTAGATTTTTTTCTTTGAACAAACATCCATCACATTGAAGTATTGTACAACAAAATAAGCAAAGGCATACTAAAAAACTCGGAGCCTGTATCCAATTTCACTTATCAACTATTGCCAGGGAATTAAAGATGGAATAAAATCATTGGAAGGAATAGACAGAATTGGTAATAAAGGCATTGATGATGAATTTTACCTGAAAATTAATACATGCAGAACAAAGAGCTACGCTCCAAAAGACTAAAATGGAGCCGAGCATGTTATTATGCTTAGAATTGTATGTAATATCATCAGTTGATATACCAGGTGATAAAAATTGAAGAGCGAGACCTTTGTATAAATTCATGACCATTTCACCACCGACACATACAAAAAAAAACAATTACTGTCTAACCATGGATTATAACTAGAAAAGTAGAATTTAAATAAAAAAACAAAATGAATTTGACTTGTCTCATTTTCAAGTTTGTGGTTTAGATATGATTAAACAACTTCTACCTTAGAAGTATTTCCATTAGAAATGTGAAAATATGAATTAGATTAAAGGCTGTTGAACCAAATGTAGAAGAAGTGTAGTACAGTCCTGGAATGAAGCAATTCTGAACTATAGCGATTTTGTATAAATTAAAAAATGACTTTATAATTTGAGTGTATTGTAATGACCTGGATTCAATTACAATATAAGCCAAGGGACAAAAACAAAGTTACCATATGTAGAAAATGCTCACCCAGTTCCAAGGAAGAAAATTTGAAATGAGACCGACCATGTCAAAGGGGGCATTTCTTTTTGCAATGGTATGTGACATATTTGTTAAATTGAAAAAAATGGACTGAATGTTCTCTCAAACTCTCTTTTCCTCCAAATCATGTTGTTTATTTTGTAATCAAATGGTTGATATCACTGAAAAAATATTATTTTTAAATAAAAGCATAAAGATAAAAAAATTAGAGCACACCTTTCTAGAAAGTAAGCAAAAGGAGCAATAGCTAATGTTGCAAAAACCTGTATGTATGTCAAAAAACAAAGTTATTCATGCCATGCACAATTTGTCCACACAACATTTATTTCTATTTTATTGAGACCACCAATTTAGCACGTAGTTCTATAATCACACCCATTATTTATCCAAGGTTGGAATGGATTTTTTTTGTTCCAATATAGAGTAGATGTTATAAAGATATTTCGCTCCTCCTCCTATGTTATTTGATAGTGGATAGTTATGAATTGTAACTCCAATGTGAGAACTTCAATGGGATTTGATTGGGATCTAGATTTTCTAAATGTAAATTCTTCACCTTCTTATTAAATTTTTGGATTCCTTGGAAAGAAACCAAGGCAAGTAGCAACTGAATCCATGTTTTCATCGAGAGGACACCACGAGCTTCTTTAGCAGCAACATGACCAGCTTCTTTGGTTTGGATCTGAAGCTTTTGTTTCTCATGGAAATACCATATTTTTACTAGAGATAAGAATCTCTAAGCCAATGGAAATCAATTAAAACTAATTAGGATAAAAAATTTCAAAAGAAATTATTGAAGTTTGCTTGTCTTTTTGAAGCCGAGAACCTGCACATATTATTCCATTACAATGTTATGATATACGCACACACTAGACAATGAATGCAATATAATATGAATGAATTTCAAACATATTTTAATATGGTGGCTAAAATGATGCCGAATCAAGCTGCCAAGGTGGCTAAAATGATGGGCATCAAGTTGTCAAGGATCTGTATCAATGCCTTTCACTGTAAAATTTATTTGTGTTAATTTAAGTCTGGGTTATTCAATTACGTTGCGGTATTCAATAGAAAAACAACAATAAATGTTGATTGTGAAATTCCCAATTAACAATACTTCAAAGTTGTTTTTGTTAGCGACGTCCAAAGATAAACACGTAACTCAAAGAAAACAGAAGAAAAGAAACAAGTGGATCACCCGCATGAAAACAGTGAAGACAGGAGTCCTCATTGGTTTCCATTACTCATATGAACCTTGAAATAAGTGTTCCACCTAAGTGCTTCATCTCCCCTAGATATTCATTAATCTGGCCCGTGGTGTCCCCGAAATCTTCAAGACAATCCTTGAGTGTCAATTTTTCTTTTCTCCTCATGGTAAATCTTCTGGTTTTCAGTCTTGTGGCCCAAATAGAAATGTTGGGGGAATTATCAAGACTCACCTTCACGACAACCTTCACGATATTGATCTGCGGAGATCTCAGGTAAGAAGAGAGTGTCGATACCTAGAATCGTAGATACATAGCCACATTGCATGAATTTTTGAAATACATGCACTCTGTGTGGCTGTTTTAGTGTAGGGGATTCACGTCCTCCATTGCTATCGTTGCTGAAGCAAGTATAAACAGAATTACAGGAAGAGAAGAAATATTAGTTGACAGACCCATGCTGCTGAAGCAAGTATCGCAACAATTACAGTAAAAGAAAAAATAGTAGTTTCTAGACCCATGGATATCTCAGGGCGGAGTTACCAAATTTTTCAGTATCTGGTTAATCAATACGGAATTTGAAAGTTCTGTCCGTGAGGAAAATTATTTTGTTATTAGATTCGGTTAGGAATATATCCTTTCTCCTATACTATTTCCAATATACAGTATCTCACAACATACAATGGCTAGCAAGAACACAAGCGCATCCATCGAAAGCCACAACCAACCCAATTGGAAGTGGGAAATAGAAAGCATGGGTGAAACTAGTTGCATCGCTTATTATCTTGTATATTATTTGGAATACATTGCATATTGCCTATTATCTTCTTTTGCATAAGGAGGGCATAAGAGGATAACAAAACAAGAAAGAATATGAGGAAGTCCAGCTAAATGAAGGTAACTTTTAGTTTTTTGTTTCCTTATTAAGTTCTATTTTTCATGTCTAATTGAATTCAATACTAATGAAAATTATAGAAAGGAGAAGGAAACATGATCTCCCAGGTTGGTTGCATAATTTATTGTGACTAGCTATCTTCGTGAGCAATGATTCATTGCAGCGCTGCACAAAGAGATGTGAAAAATAAGTTCTTGTGAGCAATCTCAAGTAGTCTAGAAATTGTGTGGAAATCCAATAGCTTCAATAATAAGCTCTTCCAATAAGCTCTTCCAAGCAGCAGGATGGTCGGCTACATCAACCAGAGATGGAATGGTTAAATACATCATGAGATAAGATATTTATAGATGAATTAAGAAGCTCTTCCAAGCAAGATCTTTATCGATGAATCAACAAGATCTTCCAAGCAACAGTTATGCCTCCTACATCAATAGGAGAAGTAAACTAGTTTTTAATTATGAAATCAATTCTACTTATGCATTCGAGTTAGTAGATGAAGGAGAAGTAAACTAGTTTTTAATTATGAAATCAATTCTACTTATGCATTCGAGTTAGTAGATGAAGCAAAGGAAATAACGTAGTCCCCCAAATGATAGGTGAGACCTCTCTACAATACAGTTTTCCATGACACAAAAGAAAACCAGCCTATGAAAATATGTACAATATAGTTTTTCTCATTGTTTTCCATGATCTAGAAGAAAACTAGAACTGTCTCCGCAGTCTCCACATATTTGTTACGTCTTACGACTGCATGTATCTTGTTATGTGACAGGTTTAAGATGTGTGTAAATGTCAAGATATCTGTCATTTGTAGTTGTCTCCACATACGTGTACTGTTATGTGTAATATTGGACAACTTCAAGCAACACGTACCAGTGTTAAGAGAGTATTATGTGATAGCTTCCAGTGTCACGTTGCAATGTGATAGCTTCCAACAACATGTTGCAGTGTTATGTGGAAGCTTCACATGGCTAGAACAACCACCATGCTCAAAAGTTTCAGAAGTGCCATCAACATTCTTCATAAAATATACATAAAATTAAATGTTATACATAAAATTAAATGTTAGGCATATAATGTTATCTCATAGATAGCATTAATGCATATGTTAAAAAACGTTTACCAATTTCTAACTTCAACCTAGTTTTTTTTTTTAAATGGCACTCTACCTCGAGATGAGGGCAAATAAGAGTACGAAATTGGTGATTGGTTGGTAAAAAACGCCGAGTATTTTGATTGGTTAATAAAAAGGTTATTTATAGCAGGTCTCAAAAAACATAGGATAAATGCTTTAAAATTGTTTTGGTTTTGGTGCATATCAATGAAAAAGGAGGAAAGCTAATTCATAGAGACCCTGCTAGCTTGAGGGCAGAGACTAATAACACATGGAAAGTAAGGAAGACATGGAATGAGGAAGTTGTTCATCACATTAAGTATACTTTATTTCTAAAGTATAATTATATGATCTTGAAGTAGAAAGTATAGTTTAGGTGTGTGAACTAAGTATTACTTAGATGATATTATCACAACTGATGATCTCTTATCTGAATGGAATAAATTACATGGAGTTGATCGGCCATATTATGAAATTTCATGTTGTATAGGGAAAATAGAAGGTTTTTATTAAAATTCGTTTCTTGTTTTTTTTTTTTATATTTATTAAGATTGGCAAATGTGTTATGTGTAATAGTTAAGGTATGGGGATACTAATAAAAACACTAATAGAATAGATGGAATATGTATGCACTAATAAACACATTGAGAGATAAAATGTCCAATAGAGTGCATATAGATATGTTTAATCATATGTGATGTTGTATATTGATTAAGAGTGGTCTATTATCACACTTGTAAATAACATGGCATGATAACTAATGTGCTCGTGGATTGTGGTATGGTTAGGAATTGTTGAAGATGTTTATGATGTTGCTTCTTATGATAGACAGCCTCGTCAAAAGGATAAGGACAAGATGGTACGTGGATGGTACTTGTTAAGAGTTTTATGAAGGGATCACATGAGTTTCCTTATAGCACTAATAGGTAGGAAACATATGAGATGTCAATGGAAACCAGATAGGTATGAATTGATCATGTCAATATAGATTGTGATTTGAAAAGAATTGGGTAAGAATTTATTCAATTATGCTTTTATATATTAATTGATATGTCCATGATGACATCTAGATTTATGCATATGAATTGATACATAGGTAGGAGTATGTAAAATTAATAAAAATTTGAGGATGTAAAAATTGCTAGAAAAGCATTAATGCATGGATATGATAGTGTCATAATTAACTTAACTAGAGTAAATGAGTATTTACACTCATGTCATGAATTTATATACCATGTGAGCTTGAATACTGTGAAAGATATCCCTATGTGAGGCAATATTGTGTGGAAATTAGAAAAGGTTGTAACATTGCATAAATGATTTAGTGGTATTCCTACTTGTAATCAGTATTTTGGAATGCAAACTCATTGTCAACATTGAAGAGAACTAAAGGAGTATATTATTGATGTTGTGTTAACATCGAATATTGGTCTAACAAGTGGTAGGGAGGTTTTTGTATGATGTGTCCAAGTGTTTATTGAGTCCTCCAACTTGTATTGGTAAAAAAAATGATCATAAACTATGGTGTTTTAAATCAATATAAGGAAACATTAAGTGAATGCTTATAAATAAAGTATGTGACCATACAAAGAATGATCTTACATTTTTTAATGTTAATACATTTGAATGCTTTCATCAACATTTGATTGCATGTTGGGTGCTATAAATTCCCCTTTTTGTTTACTCCTATTCAACCCTTTTCCCCTATTTTTTCCTTTTATTTACAATGAAGTCGTTATATTTCCCAAGAACATGCATGGATTTGAATAGGTATAATTCATTATTTCGTTGTTACATTAATGCTTAGAAATGCTTGTGATTATGGATTTTATTCCTCGTTATGATGACTTGAGATGAATTTATGAGAAGTAAGTGAAGAACTCAGGGAATCCAGGAATATCGAAAACAGTTGTAGATCTTTGAGGCTCAGTTTGGATCGTTGTTGAATTACCTTGGGCTATTTCCCCACGCAGCTAGATAAGACTCATTTAGTGTTGGATCAATTCCAGTTGTAAAGGCGGAATTGATTATGGAGAAAAATTCATTGTAATGTAAGGATCATTGTAGCTATTTCTATTTTATTCATTGTATATTCAAAATCCCAAAGATGGGTGATCTTCATGGCTTCCTGAATTACAGAACTTGAATAGTCTTGTCTCAGTATATATGGGAAGATGAAATCATATAGAAGGGTAGGATTATTTTGAGAGAACTCGTAGCAAGAGTGAAGAACTTTATAATTGACATCCATTATCAATGAAAGAAAGAACATTTTCTGAATTACTTTGTATTAAGTTTTGAGAGCATGTAGCGGAATCTTTGTTAGAAGTCTAGGGCCCACCTTCTTCTAGAGGTGTCGAGATTAGTTAGTTGTTGTTTTCTTTGATCCTTTAGTTATATGCGGTGTGAACTTGCAATTAGATTAATTTGATTTTGCTGAAACAATTTATTTAATTGGCATATAATTTAATTGATTAAGAATTCATTTTTCTTGATTGAATGGTGTGAGCATTAAGAATAAGATTTCCTTTCATTAGATTGTTGTTGAACAATCAACTGGGTAGTGTAAAATTTCTTTCTGCAAGTGTGTTGTGCATAATTACTATTACAGTTGGGGTCTTTTTCTACATATTACTATTGTTAAATATCTTTCATGAAGTATTGAACCTGTAGATTACACATAGAATTACAAAGTAGAATAAGGGTTGATTCCTTTTATGATTCAACACTGCAAGTATGATTTAATTTCTTTCATGATGATGTTTTAGGATTCAACTTCTTGCAAAAATTTTTTACCCAAAATACTTTTAAGTAGTTAATCTTGTAGATGATGACATAGAAAGAGTGTGAACTTCGTTAATATTTAATGGTTGATGTGTTGATTGAAGTTAGATTGAGCATTTAGAATAGCATAGATTAGCAATTAGATAGATTGGGTGTCTTTCATCTATTGATCAATCGCTGAATTGTTTACACATAGACTTTGATTAATTACCTTTGAAATAACCATGCTTCCCTAGGTTGACAATTTATATTGAGCACTATGTTTATTAACTCCAAATTAATAGGCAATTACAGTGACCAAAATTTTGGTGTCATTGTCAAGGAAGGTAATTGGTAAACATAGATGGTATCTTATTAGTTCAATTTCTTTAACTATCCCAATTTTTGCGGTTGCCTGGACGATAAGATGCAGTGAAGAGAAGTGCATCCTTTAATAAACTGAACTTGTTCCTACCCCAAGAATCAGGTATGATTATTTAAGGTTGCAACGAATACAAGAAGAAGAAAACATATACGCCCCCCAAAGTTGTTAATCCTACAAGTGGAAGAGGTCATAGTAGTAATCTTGTATTACGCAGGGCTATATTTATCGATGAGATAATTGCTAGGGATGATTCTTCTACTAGAGCCTTATTTCGAATATCAGCTTTATGAAGGGGAATTTTTGTCCTCCCTATGCTGGAGTTGTAAGTATCAACTGTGGAGATACTAGTAGGGGATTCAACCCCACCTATTATTCCAAAGAAGAAATATCTGGAGGATAGGGGAAGTTTTGTGGGGGTAGGAAAACCTCAGCAGATATATGTAATCAATGGGCAAGAGGTTACTAAAGAAGAGTGGTTGAAGATTCAACAGGAATTTGAGGAGTATAAAAAGAAAGAAGATCAAGATAAAGAGGAAATAATGAACAAGTAACTTCATCCTAACAATCATGAAGAGGGAGTGAGGGACAATGGAAATAATCAAAATGAAGAAACAATCTCTATGCTTTAGTTCCCTATTCGACAGGAAACTAGAGAGTCCCTCATGAAAAATATCTCACCTTTAGTACTACCAAATTTCCATGGTAAGTCCACTGCAGACCCATATGAATTTGTTTTTAAATTTGATATCTTCTATTGAAGCTATGATTATATATCTAGCGAAAAAAAGAATTAATATTGTTTCCTACCACTTTGAAAGGAAATGCTTTGCGATGGTTTATGACTTTGGGTGGTGAAACTATCACAACATGGGACCAAATGAAACAAGTATTTCTTGCAAAGTACCAATATTATTGTAGAACTAAGGAGAAGAGAGATGAATCTTTTAAAATGATGAAGAAAGATGATGAAATATTGGAGGAACTTTGTAGAAATACTCCTATATAATGTGCAAAGATCTGTCCATACTAATATTGGGAGAGATGTTCTTAAAATCATTTTATTACGAGGGATCATAGAATATTGTCTTGATATGCTCAATTTACTAGGAAAGGGGAGCATATCTAAGGAGAATTTTGATTATATTGTGGATCTATGTCGAAGATACTCCATAGGGTCTTCTAGAACCAGTATAAGAGATCGATATGTCCTTACAAGGGCACAAAAGTCATCCAGTGGAGGGGCTACTCGGGTAGAGATAGGTAATCTTCTTCAAAAATTTAAAATTGATATGATGAGTTGTATTTCCTCACATTTGGATGTATTGAGAGAAAAGTATAGGAAATCATAAGAAGATCTATCACTTGGTGTATTTTGTGCTAAATGTACAAAGAAGCACCCATTAAGGGAATTCTCCTTTACAAGGTGGAGTTATGTGACCTGTGTGATTTGGATCACAATAATAAAGAATTCCATTCACTACCGAAAGTAAAGGAATTCCTTCAAGTGTCCATCATGGATGTTCAACAAGCTTATTTCATCTCTCAAAATAAGCCTTAGAAACCTCATTCTCCAGGTATGAATCCCAATCCTACATATTTCAATTTCATCGAACAATGTGAATAATTAGTTTCCTTCACACCATTCTTATCCCAAAACTCAATGGCATCCACCTACTCAGGCTACAATGCAATGTCCTACCCCTTGGATGCCATGGGAACAACACTCAAAACAACAAGCCCCTCGATCTCTTGGTTCGAGAAATCCATATCCAAGAAATTAGTTTCCTCACAATCAAGCTCCTCACCCATAGTATCAGCAGCCATAGTTGTAACTCCCTAACAATGTTGCACCAATTAATGTACCACTTCATCCTCAATTATTTTCGCAACCTATCACTAACCCCAACAACAAGGCAGTGCAACAATTTGAAACATCAAACATGCCAAGTTATTCTATTACTCCCATTAGAGGAAATTTCAACTCAAAATGGGCCTTTCAAACCTAATTAAAATTCCATGTCATCATGTGTTAGCCAATGAAATTGCTTTAAATTTGAAATACTATATAGGTCTTAAACAATTTTTTAATATAAGTTTGGGGATAGCTATCATAAAAAAACTACTTTTTTGTTCGTATTTTCAACATATCTCCCTGTGGGTTTACTCAAATTTCGATAGGGAGAGCTTGTTGGATGCGGAATTAAATTACGCATCCAACGAGTACCCACTCTGCATACTTTTGATGGACCCTTCTACCCCAAAAACTAGAAATACCTTAAAAACGTGATGAGGACATCATCATCACATTTTTTAGGTATATATTGTTTTGGGGGTAGATGGGTCCATGAAAAGTATGCATAGTGGGTACTCGTTGGATACATAATTGAATTCTGCATCGAACAAGCTCTCCTAATCGAAATTTGAGTAAAAACACAGGGAGATATGTCGAAAATATGAACAAAAAAAGTAGTTTTTTCTTTTCTTCCTCCAAAATTAATAAATATTACTTTATTGTTTTAACTATTATTTTATTATTTTCCTTTAGAGGGCCATTTTGAGTTGAAATTTGGTTTATGATTTTGGGTGGTGAAACTATCACAACATGGGACCAAATGAAACAAGTATTTCTTGCAAAGTACCAATATTATTGCAGGACTAAGGATAAGAGAGATGAATTATTCAAAATGATGAAATATCGGAGGAATTTGTAGAAAGACTCCTATATAATGTGTAGAGATCTGTCCATAATGATATTGTGAGAGATGTTCTTAAAATCATTTTATTATGGGGGATCAAAGAATATTGTCTTGATATGTTTAATTTACTAGGAAAGGGGGGCATATCTAAGGATACTTTTGATTATATTGTGGATCTATGTCAAATATACTCCATAGGGTCTTCTAGAACCAATACAAGAGATCGATATGTCCTTACAAGGGCACAAAAGTTAGCCAGTGGAGGGGCTACTCGGGTAGAGATAGGTAATATTCATGGAAAATTTAAAATTGATATGATGAGTTCTATTTCCTCACATTTGGATGTATTTATAGAAAAGTAGAGGAAAGCAGAAGAACATATAACACTTGGTGTATTTTTTGCTAAATGTACAAAGAAGCACCCATTGAGGGAATTCCCGCTTGACAAGGTGGAGGTATGTGGCCTGTGTGATTTAGATCACAATAATAAATAATTCACCTCACTTCCAAAATTATGGGAAGTCCTTCAAGCGTCCATCGTGGATGTGCAACAAGCTTATTTCATCTCTCAAAAGAAGCCTTCACAACCTCATTCTCTGGGTATGAATCTAGATCCTGTATCTTTCAATTATTTGAACAATGTGAATAATGAGTTTCCTTCACACCATCCTTATCCCAAATATCAATGGCATCCACATACTCAGGATACAATGCAATATGCTACCTATTGGACTCCATGGGTACAACACTCAAAACAACAAGCCCCTTGGTCTCTTGGTTAGAGAAATCCTTATCCAAGAAATCAGTTTCCTCACAATCAAGCTCCTCACCCACATTATCAACAACCATAGTTGCGACTCCCTAACAATGTTGCACCAATAAATGCACCACTTCGATCTCAACTATTTGTATAACCTATTAATAACCCCAACAAAAAGGCAGTACAACAATTTGAAACATCAAACATGCCAGCTTATTCTATTACTCCCATTAGAGGAAATCTCAACTCAAAATGGGCCTTTCAACCCTAATTAAAATTCCATTTCATCATGTGTTATCAAATGAAATTTCTTTAAAATTGAAATATCGTATAGGTATTAAAAAAAAATTTAATATAAGTTTGGGGATAGGTATCATAAAAAAACTACTTTTTTTGTTTGTATTTTCAACATATCTCCCTGTTTTTTTACTCAAATTTTGGTCGAGAGAGCTCGTTGGATACATAATTAAATTCTGCATCCAACGAGTACCCACTCTAGGTAATTTTGACAGACACCTCTACCCCAAAAACAAGAAATACCTAAAAAACGTGATGATGACATTATCATCATGTTTTTTCAGGTATTTCTTGTTTTTGGGGTAGCAGGGTCCATGAAAAGTATGCAGAGTGTGTACTTGTTGGATGTGGAATTTAATTCTGCACCTAGGGAGCTCTCCTGATCGAAATTTGAGTAAAAACATGGGGATATATGTCAAAAATACGAACAAAAAAGTAGTTTTTTTCTTTTCTTACTCCAAAATTAATAAATATTGTTTTATTGTTTTAACTATTATTTTATTATTTTCCTTAGGAGGCCCATTTTGAGTTGAAATTTGGTTTAAGAGTTTGGGCGGTGAAACTATCACAACATGGGACCAAATGAAACAAGTATTTCTTGCAAAGTACCAATATTATTGCAATACTAAGGATAAGAGAGACGAATTATTCATAATGATGAAATATTGGAGGAATTTGTAGAAAGACTCCTATATAATGTGCATAGATCTGTCCATAATGATATTGGGAGAGATGTTATTTAAATCATTTTACTACGGGGGATCAGAGAAGATAGTCTTGATATGCTTAATTTACTAGGAAAAGGGGGCATATCGACAGATACTTTTGATTATATTATGGATCTATGTCGAATATACTCCGTAGGGTCTTCTAGAACCAATAAAAGAGATCAATATGTCCTTACAAGGGCACAAAATTCAACCAGTGGAGGGGCTACTCGGGTAGAGATAGATAATATTCTTGAAAATTTTAAAATTGATACGATGAGTTCTATTTCCTCACATTTGGATGTATGGAGAGAAAAGTAGAGGAAAGTAGAAGAAGATCTAGCACTTGGTGTATTTTTTGCTAAATGTACAAAGAAGAACCCATTGAGGGAATTCCTGATTGACGGGGTGGAGGTATGTGGCCCATGTGATTTGGATCACAATAATAAATAATTCCCTTCATTGCCAAAAGTCAAGGAATTCCTTCAAGCACCCATTGTGGATGTGAAACAAGATTATTTCATCTCTCAAAAGAAGCCTTGGTAACCTTGTTCTCTAGGTATCAATCCAGATCCTACATCTTTCAATTCTTGGAACAATGTGAATAATCCATTTCCTTCACACCATTCTTATCCTAAAACTTAATGGAATCCACCTACTCAGGATACAATGCAATATCCTACCCCTTGGACGCCATGGGAACAACACTCAAAACAAAAATCCCCTTGGTCTCCTGGTTAGAGAAATCCTTATCCAGGAAATCAATTTCCTCACAATAAAGCTCCTCACCCATAGTATCAACAACCATAGTTGTAACTCCCTAACAATGTTGCACCAATTAATGCACCACTTCAACCTCAATTTTTTGCGTAACCTATCAATAACCCCCACAATAAGGTAGTGCAACAATTTGAAACATAGAACATGTTGGCTTATTCTATTACTCCCATTCCATGCAATGAATTACATTATTGATCTGAGAGGTAGTAGAACCTATTGTCATTGAGGATGTTTCATCCCCTATGACCGAAGAAAGAATGAATGAACAATTTGAGAACCTAGTTTGTACAAAAATCCCCATTATGAGGATGCTGAAACATATTCTAAAACACCAGATAAAACAATTGCTGAAACACATATTGAAACCTCCCCTGTACATATTCTTAGAAATCCACCATGTCCTGAGAGTTTGGACTTACCAAACATAATAGAGAAAACTTGCATAAATCTTCTAGGTGAACTAAAAATATGTATATTAAGATTCCTTTGTTGCAAGACGTTCATGATGTACCCATATATGCTAAAAATGTAAGATATCTGTGTGTGAAGAAACCAGGTAGGAAAACTAAACATCCTCTTACAATTCATGTGGTCAAGAAATTATCTGAGTTAATGATGGGAAATGCTCCTTTGGCTAAATATAATGATCCTGGCAATCCCACCGTTACAATACATATTTGGTATAATGATATTCCTAACTTATTAGTAGACTTAAGGGAAACAATAAATGTGGTGACTATCGAAACTGTGAAGAAATTGGGATTCACCAACCTCATACCAACTCCCATTGTATTAGAATTGGCTGATAGATCCACCATTAGACCTAAGGGAATTTTGGATGAATTGGAAGTTTCTGTTGATTCATGAGAATACCCTACATATTTTCTTATCCTGTAGCATAAGTCATAGTTGGTGGGGCATATATTTAATTCTAAGAAGACCATGGTTGGAAACAAAGATGCATATATTAGCTATATATCAGGGTCTATGACAATATCTTATGGCACCGATATTAAGAGTTTGGATTGATATCGTCCAGCCAGACCTAGATCAGATGATGACACTTTATTATGGGTAGATTTGGATGAGGAAGAAAATACTCAACCCTTGATTACCATAAGAAGGTATTTGATCTTTCAAAACAAAATCGGGGATGATACCATCTGTAGTTTCATCAGTGATCCAACGCTGGTTACCAAACATTCATATCAAATCATGGATAGCACCTTGAACGAACTTAAACAAGAAGAACTTACCGAATAATCCCTAGCTAAGAGTGTTTAAATTGTTCCTATACTTGAGAATTTAAAAAGCATTGTAGTATAGATTGAACCTGGAAAGACCCTCAAAGTTAATCCCAACCTTGCACCCGATCATGAACTAGAGTGTTTGATTACATTGTTGAAAAAATATAAGGGAGCCTTCACGTGGTAATACAAAGACATGAGAGGAATTCCATATGAGTTATGTACTCACCACATCTATATTAAGAATGATTGTAGGCCCATATGCCAACTACAATGTAGAATGAATCCAAATCTGAGAGATATCATGAATGAGGAAATTCAAAACATTTAAAGGTTGGGTTTATCTACCCTCTTTCAGACAATGAATGGGTTTCCCCATTAGTAATTGTGCCTAATAAGAATGGAAAATGGTGCATATGTGTGAAATATCGAGATTTGAATAAGGCTACACAAAAATACCATTTCCCTTTTCCATTTATCGATCAATTCTTGGATACCTTGTCTACTAAAAAATTCTTCTCCTTTTTATATGGTTTTAGTGGGTATAACCATATTTAGATTTCCCCTGAGGACCAAGATAAGACTAATTTTTACATGTCCTTGGGGAAATTTTTCATATAGGGTGCTTCCTTTTGGGTTATGTAATGCATCGAATACATTTCAACGACCTGTGATTGGAATTTTTTCTGAAATGGTTAATGATTGTATGGAAATTTTTATGGACAATTTTACACGTTATGGTAGAAATTTTAATGAAGCTATGAAAAATTTGGAAAATGTTTTAAAATGCTAGAGATTGGACTCACCTATCTACTAGTAGTGAAAATTTTCATCTGATTATGAGTGAAGGTATAGTCGTGGGACATTTTATATCTGTTGCAGGAATACAAGTGGACCCTACCAAAATTAAGGTAATTATGAACATTCCCCTTCCTAGAACGTGGAAAGAGGTATGTAGCTCTCTTGGGAATGTTGGTTATTATATATGTTTTATTGAAAAAAAATCTAAGCTAGCATCTCCTCTATTTAAATTTCTAATGAAAGATGAATGAATTCATTGGACATATGCATGTCAAACAACGTTTGCAGAATTAAGGAAGAGGTTATCTACATCACCTCTTTTGTGCAGGCCTAATTGGGACTTACCTTTCCATATTTCTTCTATTTCTTCAAATACTGCCATTGCAGTTGTGCTAGGGGAACATGAAGTCCATAATCCATATTCTATCTATTACGTTAGTAATAATTTGGCCCCTGCTGAACTTAATTATGCATTAACTAAGAAAGAACTCCTTGTTGTCATTTATGCCCATGGCCATCAATAAATTATGACACTATATCACTGCTATTCTACTTTCATCCACATTGATCACTCAACTATTAGATATCTGATGAACAAACTTGTTACTAATGCTCGAGTGACTAGGTGGTTACTATTACTGGAATAATTTGATATTAATATTATTGATAGACCAGGAAAGGAAAGTGTTGTTGATGATTTTATTTCTAGACTAACAATCAATGATGATAATTCTCTGGTAGAGGATTATTTTCCTGATGAAAATTTATTTTCACTTTCATCTCACTCATCATGGTATGCATATATTGCTAACTATCTTGTTGTGGTGAAGCTTCCAATGCACCTATTAAAGATGGAAAGAAGGAGGATTATGCAGCAAAGTTATAGGTACTATTGGATAGAGGGATATCTCTTTTACACTGGGATATAAATGGAGATTAGACGATGTTTAAGGGAATATGAGGTGCATAATATCCTGAAAGCAGGCCATGATGAACCGTGTGGAGGACATTTTGCTGACAAAAGAATTAGACACAAGGTGTTCAGAATTGGTTATTTTTGGCCCACCATATTTCAAGATGCAAAATTGTATGTGCAAGCCTATGATAGCTTCCAAAGGATGGGTCAACCCAATAGGTTGGACAAAATTCCACTTCAACCATAGTTGGTGGTGGAACCTTTTGATAAATGAGACCTAGATTTTGTAGGACCTATTAAACCTCCCTCAAAACATAAAGTTTATATTATGGTTTGTACATACTACATGACCAAATGGGTGGAAGCCACAACTCTAGTGAGAGAAACCGATCAAGCTATTATAGATTTCCTGTATGAATAAATTTTTACTCGCTTTGGGGTGCCTAAAGAAATAGTAACATATGGAGGATCCCAGTTTATATATTGTAAAATGGAATCTCTTCTGCAGAAATACCACATCCAACATAGGATCACTTCAACTTATCATCCACAGGCTAATGGCCAAGTGGAAATCATGAATAAAGTAATTGAATCTATCCTCACAAAGGCGATGAAAAGTCATCATAGAGATTGGGCTAAGATACTCCCTGAAGCACTATGGGCATATTGGACTACATGACGTTGTACCATGAGATTCTCTCCTTATGAGTTTGTATATGGGAAAAATGTTATTTTCCCCATTGAATTTCAAATCAAGACTTTGAAAACAAGGTTAGAAGAAAATTTAGGTCTAACAGAATCTCAAAAGGACTAGTTGAATCAATTGAATGAACTCGATGAGAAATGCGTAGTTGTTGTGCATCAGACTTCAGCGGTTCAACAACAACACTCCAAATGGAATGATAGATTTGTTAAGAATAGGATGTTCCATGAGGATCTGGGAGATTGGGCCTTATTAAACGATTCATGGTTCAAGAAGAATTTCAAGAATAAACCACACACTAGATGGTTGCAACCTTACATGGGTACGGTATTTGACAATGGGATTGTTCGATTGACCACGATTGATGATAATAAAACCCCACTCTTTTCTAATGGCCATCGATTGCAGCTCTATCATAAACCACTATCAAGGGATGCATTTGTCTCGCATGTTGGTGATGATCCGAAATGCTAATTGGTACAAGAACATGAGTCTCCTCCTGTATCTGTTACTCTTTAATCTTTTGCAAATTTCCACAAGAATTTTTACATTTATGTAAATCTGTTTGTTTTTTGCTTTGGAGATTGCTTGATAGTTTTTTTTAGTTAATCTTTGATTGGTTTGGTCAGAAAATTTGTACGCAGGAATAAATGTGAGGGATCAAATCAGAATTGAGCAGTTGTAATGGGCCAATCGATTGCAAAAATAATAAATGATCCTATGAATATGATGAACAATCACTCATAAGGATGGACAAAGAGGAATCATGGATTTATGACAAGTTCATCGGGCATTGATGAGTCTTGCATCTGTCAAAACTTCGACAATTCCTCTGCTTTCAGCCAAAACTTCGTAAATTCCATCGCTTTATTGTGAAACTCCTCCAATTCTTTTTCCTTTTGCCGAATCTCCGCTAATTTATCTCCTTTTTATCGAAACTCCACCAATTTCTTCACTTTTAGTCGAAAATATGCCAATATTCCTGCTTTTGGACAAACTTTGTTCAAATTCCCATTTGCTTTTGCACCTTGCTAATATTTCTGCTGAAACTCTATTATATCTACAGTTAAAGCTTCATTAACTTGTCACATCCCCAACCCTCCGACCGACGAAGAGGATGTGACCATGGCGTTAACCATCTGGGAAACCAGCCCTATGAACATGTGAATTCATAAAATTGCTGAAATGCTGAAATAAAATGCTTTGAACTAGACATGCATACATGATCATTTATCATACACATATGTAATTGTTTATCATGCACAGCGGAAACCACATACATTCATACAGGCATTCATTCAAGATGTTCATCACATTCATTAACGGAAAATATGGTTGCAGAAGTAAAATAGGCAAGATTACTTATCTTATGAAGAACTCAATCCGTAACCAGCTACGTCGCTGCAACGTTCCACCCAACCATAGGCCATCGTGCCCCTTAATCTCTCAGCAGCGCTGCCACCCCCGAGCTGGGCATGATTCTCCAAGGAATAAGGGAACAATCAGGCTTACACATAGCCAAGGATACACAATACACAGCCAAGCCAACACAGTTTGGTTTATCAGGCCATTTAGGAGTTGGGAAAGGCTAAATGCTAAACTAGTGAGCTCATTGCAGAGCTAGGAACACCTACACCAGAACTAGCCTGACTTCTAAGACACCCACACACACCCAAAACAAGGAATCAGTCCCTTCTCTGCTACACAGTCCCTCAGGCCCTGCATTCCCTTCCAGTGCTATTTATGGGTTGTGGAGAAGAAAGCCAACCCTCTAGCTCCATCTATGTGGCTTCTAGCCACCAGGTTTATAAAGAAAACCAAGCCCCCATCCCTGCTCCCTACACAGTCTGAAGACCAACCATTGCACGTACGCAATCAATCAGCGGTTATAGCTTAACAGGGGAAACGATTCCTGAGTCGTTCTTGGCCCTATCATGGCCAAAATGACTCCAAACAATCTACAACAGCCCCAAAGTGTAACAGCAAACACAATCACAAGGGAAAATACTCCCAAGCGAATTATACAGTCCCAAACGAAATCAGTGAGCACCGCTCACAACATGGGGAAAACGACTACAAACAGTCTTTGCATGAGAGAAGCTTGCACCAGACCCCAAATGTAAAGAAAACCACAACATTCACAATGTAAGGGAGACCACAGCAACACAACAAAGCTCGAAGAGAACGGTGGCAACCATAACTTACGGGAAGAACAACGGTCCAAATCTCAACATCGAAATGACAAAAAATTAAAAGGCCATACCAGTCTGTAAGGATATCATACAACCGAAAATGTGAATGGCCCTTCACAGTAATAATGGATGAAAGAGCACACCTCCCATCTCGTTGTGTAAATGACAACAATGCAGAACCCACAACTCAGCCTATGAGGAAAGGATACGGCCACACCATCCGCAAATCCACAGGGGAAAAACGACATGGGTAAAACTAGGAAAGCTCTTGTGCGTGAGAATGAACAGCCAAGGAAAGAATGGCGTCCCTATAGTGCGTGGAATGAGAGGCGTAGTCCTCTCTCTACCCATCATGAGGTTCATTACTGGTGGAGTGTGCGGATGGGCAAGGAATGACAGTCCTGCCACCTCACTCCCAAAAACAATAACTGCCTCAACCACCAGCAACAATTCTTAATGGTAGTGGTTGGATAAAACAAAGGAAGGTGACACATGGGTTTTTCCTTCATGGCTCAAGGTTTGGCAATTTCCCCCACCCTTATCCTTGTGAAAATCATGCCCCTTCTCAATTTAGTTGCCATGAGCATAGCTGGTCAGGTTCATTTTAGTTAAAGATGCATATGTACATGATGACAAAACTTAATATCTAAGCCGCATGCCCCAATACACCATCGGTGACAATTTCAGTTTGAAACATAGCATAACCAATCAATGGTGGGGCCTCGGCCTTTAGCTCCACACCATGATCATTTACAATATATACATCATATAGATTCTAATGCAATGGGGTTAAAACTGGGGTGTTACATTCCCCTCCCCCTTCAATAGCACTGTCCTCAGTGCTTACAAAATTGAACAAAAATGGATGTGCCAATCGCATGGCATCCTCTAGCTCCCATGTAGCCTCTTCAGGTCCGTAGTGCTCCCATTGCATCTTTACCTTGGCTATGGCCCGGTTCCAGAGCATTGTGACCTTCCTGTTGAGGATGTACATTGGCTCGATTCAGAACTCTTCCTCGGGTTCCACCTGAATCACATCCCAATTTATCACATGGTTAGGATCATGTACATATTTCTTAAGCAAATAAACATGAAAAACATTATGAGCTCTAGTGCTAGCAGGAAATGAAAGTCTATATGCAACTGACCCTATTCTTTGAAGCACTTCAAATGACCCACAATATCTAGGTTACAACTTGGGACAACTTCCAAGCTTCAAGGAACTCTTCCTTTCCCTCACTCTGAGATAAACATGATCCCCAACACTGAACTCCCTGTTCACCCTATGCTTATCCACATAGCTTTTCTATCTGTCTTGTGCTGCCTTCGAATTCTGCCTAATCTTAAAACCTCTTGCTCCATTTCCTTGAGCAATTCTGGTCCAAGCACAACCCTGTTCACTAGATTGTCCCAAGTCACTGGTGTCCTACACCTTCTTCCATACAAAGCTTCATACAGACTCATCTCTAAGGATTCCTGATGTCCATTGTTATAAGCAAAATCTACCAAGTGCAAGTAATCTTCCCACTTTGTCGGTTTGTCCATCACATACATGCGAAGCATATCTTCAAGAACCTGATTAACTCTCTCTATCTGCCGATCTGTCTGAGGATGGTATGTAGTGCTGAAATTTAGCTTTGTACCCAAATCTGCAAACAACCCCTTCCAAAAGTTGGAAGTGAACTTGACATCTCTGTCAGAGACTATTTCCTTCGGCAATCCATGCAATTTGAATATCTCTTTCATGAAGATCTTTGCAATGTCATCAGTCTTATGCGTAGACTTGACCTGTATAAAATGTGCTGCCTTTGTCAACTTGTCCACCACAACCATGATGGAATCATGTTGTCTCCAAGTCATCGGAAATCCTGTAATAAAATCCATGGAAATAACTTCCCATTTCCATTTTGGAACTGGCAAAGGTTGCAACAAACCTGCTGGATGTTGATGCTCAACCTTTACCTACTGACATTCATACACCTAGAAATGTACTTAGCCATATCCCTTTTCATTCATGGACAAAAGTAATGCTTTCTAGATGTAGCAATCGTCTTCTGATATCCTGGGTGACCAGAATATGGAGCTTGATGGATTTCATCCATAACAACTCTCCTCAAATCTGCTACATTCGGAATATAAATTCTACCTTTAAAAGTGAGAAGTCCATCTTCTTCCAATTTATATCCTTCATACCTTTTCTCAAGACCTTGCTGCTGCAATTTGTCTTTTACCTGCTCATACAATTCATCTTCAGCAGCACGACTAACAATCTGTTGCCCCAAATCTAATTGGAAAATACTAAGAGATGCCACATGCATTTCCTGCACCTTCCTGCTGAGTGCATCAGCTACCTTGTTTTCCTTCCCTTTATGTGCTTGATCTCAAAATCAAACTCACATAAAAATTCCAGCCATCTTGCTTGCCTAGCATTCAGAGTAGGCTGATCAAACAAATACTTCAGTCCACAATGGTCTATTCTAAGCTCAAATCTCCTACCCATCAAGTAATGTCTCCACATCTTGAGAGCATGTACTATGGCTACAAGCTCTAGATCATGAGTGGCATAGTTCTTCTCATGTTCCTTCAGCTTTCTTGACTCAAAACATATCACATGGTTTTCTTGCATAAGGACTCCTCCAAGCCCTTGTCTGCATGCATCGATACACACCACAAAATCTTTCTATGGATCTACAACCTTCAATACTGGTGCACTGGTGAGAATATTCTTCAACTGCTGGAAGCTTTCTTCACACCTCGACATCCATTCGAACTTCATCCCCTTCTTTTGCAAAGAAGTGATGGCATGTGCAACTTGGGAGAATCCCTCAATGAATCTCCTGTAGTATTCTGCAAGTCCCATAAAAGATCTTACATCTGTCACATTTCTTGGAGTAGGCCAATTCATAATGGCTTCAATATTTTCAGGGTCCACAGATATACCCTCCTATGACATAATGTGACCCAAATATTGAATTCTATCTCTATAGAAGTCACACTTGCTCAATTTCGCATACAACTGATGCTCCCTAAGCAATTTCAATGTCAATCTCAAATGCTCTTCATGCTCTTCCTCATTCTTAGAATAAACAAGAATGTCATCAAGGAAAATAAGAACAAACTTGTCCAAATACCTGCTGAAGACGCTATTCATAAGGCACATAAATGTAGCTGGTGCATTTGTGAGACCAAATGGTACCACTACAAACTCATAATTTCCATACCTTGTCCTGAAGGTTGTCTTATGAATGTCTTCATCCTTGATTCTCACCTGATGGTAACCAGACCTCAAGTCAATCTTAGAAAATACCTTTGCTCCTCTCATTTGATCAAAGACGTCATCAATCCTAGGCAAAGGATATTTATTCTTCACAGTAACCTTGTTCAACTGTCTGTAATCAATACACAACCTGAGTGTACCATCTTTCTTCTTTACAAATAGAACTGGTGCTCCCCAAGGAGACACACTCGGTCGGATATACTTCTTTTCCAACAACTCTTACAGTTGCATCTTCAATTCTAACATTTACGGTATACTCATCCTGTAGGGTTCCTTGGACACTAGTGCTGCTCCTGGCATGAGTTCAATAGTGAAGTCAATGTCCCGCTTTGGAGGAAGCCCTGGAATCTCATCAAGAAACACATCCCTGAATTCCTGTAACACATGATAGTTTTCCAACCTAGGATTTTTATCTCCCATTTCCTCCAAAATATGAGCTGCATACAACTGGCAACCCTTCCTACAGAAATTCTTTAACTGTGTTGCTGAAACCTATCGTACTGAAATCACCTTTGGGATACCTTTCACAACTACTAAGTTACCTTCTTCATTCATGCATTCAAAAGTCTTATTGTAACAATCAAGCTTCACCCTATGAGTTTCTAGCCAATCCATTCCAATGAGAACATCATAGGAACCAAGCGGTAGAACATTCAGATCTACACAAGTGACCAATCCATTCATGACCAATCGACATTTCTCTACCACTTCATTGACCTTTCTCTTAGTTCCAGTGGCTAGCTGAACTAACCAAGACTTCCTATGCTTTACCTTCTTAAAAGCACAAATCTCCACTACTCTAGGAGTAATATAACTGTGTGTAGAACCAGGGTCAATCAAAATAGGAACATATTGCTCAACAATTTTACCTGCTACTTCAACCACAGTTGACTGGTGATCTACCTGGCGGTCCTCCAGTGCTGCATAAATCCTAGGGATTTCCCTTGCTACTTGACCCACTGTTTCTTCTTCTTGCACGTTATAAGATGGCCTTGCACTCTCATTCTCGAGTGGACAATTTCTACGCATGTGGGGTCCTCCACATTTCCAACATTGAAGTGGCCCTCTATTTTGTTGTGGATCTTTAGGATTTTCTCTTGTCACTCCAACTGGCTTACTCGCAGCTTGGGATGGCTACTTCTGCTGATTCCTGAAGTTAGAAGGTTTGAAACCCTTCTTTCTTTGGTCAAACTTCTCATTCTTCTTGTCCTTCCATGCATTATGGTAATTAGGTTTACCTTTGCTTTGCTCATAGCAATACTTAGCCTTCCTTATTGCTTCTTCAAGAGTTCTAGGTTCATAAAACTCAATTCTATCTTTGTAAGACTGAGGTAATCCTCTCAGAAAATGCTGGACCTTCACTTTTTCATCTCTAATGTATTGGACATAACTCAACAACTCCAAAAACGTATTTGCATATTCTTCCATGGTTTGCTGTCCCAATCTCAGCTCATGGAACTCCTTAATCTTGTCATCATAATACCTGTCAGAGAGGTATTTCTGCTTGAAATACTTCTTGAACTGCTTCCACTCG
>LPNX010884797.1:52956-82115 GCA_001517045.1 Pseudotsuga menziesii | reverse complement strand
TGAAGTGTTCCCACCAAATGGATGCTCTTCCATTTAGATTGAATATGGAAACTCTTGCCTTCATGTTTCCTGAATAATCATGCACTTGAAAGTACTTCTTTATTCCCAGAAGCCAAGCTTCAACCTCTTGTCCAGTCTTTACCTCACCATCAAACGTAGGAGGTTTAGCTTTCTTAAATTCATCCTGAGAGCGATCCCTATGGTGTCTCTTTCTTTTCCTTTTATGAGAAGAAGAACTTGAATCCCCGCTGGATTCTTCAGAATCAGACGATCCACTAGAAGTCCTTCTCCTTCTCCTAGTACTGCTCTTACTTCCTTCTGGTCTTGCTGTACCTCGTCCAGAGTCTATCTTTCTATGTAAGTCTGTCAAACTTTGCAACATAGCAGCATTCAACTGATGCTGCTCTTCCTGAGCTTTGATCAGGCTTCTCATGGTGGCTGCAACATCTGACGGTGTCTCTTGGAATCTCCTTCCATTAGACTCAATGCCATCATTTCTATTATGGACATTTTCTCCCATGGCATCTCGCGCATGCTCATAAGAATCCCGAGCATCATATCTATCATGGGTTCTCATAACTGAACCACCACTTATTTATCAAAATGCACTACCTGGAATACTTCCCTTGAAGGTGACTATGACTCTGCAAATGTGTTAGTAACACAATTGTTAGATGCATAACATTGATATAAACCAGCATTGCTTACCTTCTCTTGGAAAAATTATAATACAATTTTTTTGTTGTTGTAAATATATGTTTTCACGCAATCTAGCGCATAAGATTGCTTCCTCTTTCTCATTTTCAGCTTTGAAAATCCACTGAAAAATAGCTGAAAATCCCACTGAAAAATAGTCAAAATATGCTGGGGAAATCCCACGGAAAACTCAAATTTTCCTTATGCAGAATCAACTATTATTTCCCCTATTGATTCGATGTTTCGGCAGTCAAAACAACTAACTTCTCCACTATTCATCGGCTGTCGAAACAACTAGCTTCTTCCACTGTATTGACGGTCGAAACAACTAGCTTCTTCCGCTGTATCGGCGGTCGAAACAACTAGCTTCTTCCATTGTTCATCGAGAGGATAGTTCACTAAACAGCCGTAACGACGGGTAGTGATATCACTATGGGTTCCACAGACCATAACTCATCGGCTGTCGGAAACTCTATCCACTAACTTCATCCGACGTCCTTATAGTTAAATGAAATTTTCAAAATCCCTTTTCATCGGTGATCGGATCCACTATCCTTCAGAAGGATAGTCCATCAAACAGCCGCAACGACGGATGTTCAATCCACTAACTATCGCCGATGGCTAACGACTCTAGGACTTAGAAAAACTTCCAAAATTTTCCCTTTTGTCTTCCTCTTCACTGCATCACCTCTTGATCGGCTCAACTTTCTTCTTTTCATTGGCGAAATAGTTCCATCAGCATCCGCAATGGCGGAACATGATCTTCGATCTTCTTCCGATCGGCGGCACAAACTGATCGATATTGGTAGTCTTTCTCATCAGCAGGCTAGTGCTCTAGACTTCCACAACGGCGGGCGCACGAGCACTATCTTCTTCCAATAGCCGACGTTTTTGGGCCTTAGAAATTTTTTTACTTTCCTTCTTTATGGTGTCGGCGGTCGGAGGCTTTTCTCATCAGACGCGTAGTCATTTAGCCATCCGCAACGGTGGGCACTTGATCAGCTATTTTCCACCGATAGACGTCAAATCACTTAGAAAATTTTTCCACAATTTTCTTTCCAACTGTGCCCCGTCGGGCATGCTTCCGCCTAGCTCTTCCACTACATCAGAAGTCTTTCCCACTAACTCTTTCGATGATCCGACAGTTCAAAACACATATGAATTTTTTTGTCATTCCCTGATTTTTGTCACTGCACCTTTGTGGTCCATTCAGGCCCATGCTGCAACATGAGCTTTGATACCACGCTGTCACATCCCCAACCCTCCGACCGGCGAAGAGGACGCGACCATCGCGTTAACCATCCGGGAAACCAGCCCCATGAACATGTGAATTCATAAAATTGCTGAAATGCTGAAATAAAATGCTTTGAACTAGACATGCATACATGATCATTTATCATACACAGATGCAATTGTTTATCATGCACAGCGGAAACCACATACATTCATACAAGCATTCATTCAACAAGTTCATCACATTCATTAACGGAAAATATGATTGCAGAAGTAAAATATGCAAGATTACTTATCTTATGAAGAACTCAATCCGCAACCAGCTACGTCGCTGCAACGTTCCACCAAACCATAGGCCAGCGTGCTCCTTAATCTCTCAGCAGTGCTGCCACCCCCAAGCTGGGCATGATTCTCCAAGGAATAAGGGAAAAAGAAGGCTTACACATAGCCAAGCATACACAAAACACAGCCAAGCCAACACAGTTGGGTTTTTCAGGCCATCTAGGAGTTGGGAAAGGCTAAATGCTAAGCTGGTGAGCTCATTGCAGAGCTAGGAACACCTACACCAGAACTAGCCTAACTTATAAGACACCCACACACACCCAACACAAGGAATCAATCCCTTCTCTGCTACACAGTCCCTCAGGCCCTACATTCCCTTCCAGTGCTATTCAGGGGTTGTGGAGAAGAAAGCCAGCCCTCTAGCTCTGCCTGTGTGGCTTCCAGCCAGTAGGTTTATCAAGCAAACCAAGCCCCCATCCCTGCTCCCTACACAATCCGAATACCAACCATTGCACGTATGCAATCAATCAGCGGTTATAGCTTAACAGGGGGAACGATTCCTGAGTCATTCTTGGCCCTATAGTGGCCAAAACGACTCCAAACAATCTACAACAGCCCCAAAGCGTAACAACAAACACAATCATAGGGGAAAATACTCCCAAGCGAATTATACAGTCCCAAACAAAATCAGTGAGCATCTCTCACAACATGGGGAAAACGACTACAAACAGTTTGTGCATGAGAGAAGCTTGCACTAGACCCCAAATGTAAAGAAAACCACAACATTCACAACGTAAGGGAGACCACAGTAACACAACAAAGCTCGAAGAGAACGACGACAACCATAACTCACGGGAAGAACAACGGTCCAAATCTCAACATCAAAATGACAGAAAATTAAACAGCCATACCAGTCTGTAAGGATATCATATAGCCGAAAATGTGAATGGCCCTTCACAGCAATCGTGGATGAAAGAGAACAGCTCCTAGCTCGCTGTGTAAATGACAACAACGAAGAACCCACAACTCAACCTATGAGGAAAGGATACGACCAAACCACCCGCAAATCCGCAAGGGAAAAACGACGTGGGTAAAACCAGGAAAGCTCTTGTGCGTGAGAATGAACAGCCAAGGAAAGAATGGCGTCCCTGTAGTGTGTGGAATGAGAGGAGTAGTCCTCTCTCTACCCATCGTGAGGTTCATTGCTGGTGGAGAGTGTGGATGGGAAAGGAATGACAGTCTTGCCACCCCACTCCCAAAAACAATAACTTCCTCAACCACCAGCAGCAATTCTTAATGGTAGTGGTTGGATAAAACAAAGGAAGGTGACACATGGGTTTTTCCTTCATGGCTCAAGGTTTGGCAATTTCCCCCACCCTTATCCTTGTGAAAATCATGCCCCTTCTCAATTTAGTTGCCGCGAGTGTATCTCGTCAGGTTCATTTTAATTAAAGATGCATATGTACATGATGACAAAACTTAATATCTAAGTCGCATGCCCCGATACACCATCGGTGACAATTTCAGCCCGAAACATAGCATAACCAGCCAATGGTGGGGCCTTGGCTTTTAGCTCCGCACCATGATCATTTACAATATATACATCATATACATTCTAATGCAACGAGGTCAAAACCGGGGTGTTACATAACTCTTCCATTTCTTGCTGAAACTCCACCAATTCTTTGCTAGAACATTGTCAACCATCCCACTAAACTAGTTATATTCTAGTGAAATTGGCGGTAACCTTACAGTTCCTATTTGATAAATAGCATTGCGCCTATCACAAATTTTCAAAAATGAAGCCTACGATTCGCTAAAACGAGCACTTATTCATATAATTAATGTTGACATGGACACATTCTAGGATATGGGCCAACCAAATTTATGAAGCCTCCCGCAAAGAGTTGTCTTCATCAACCGATTTGACAATAAGGGCAGGCCACTGTGAAGGATGACGATTCATCACGATAAGTATGGAGGTATGAGTTCTAATGATAAGTCTTACTAGGCATAAAGTGGAAGAATAAGCATGATTATATTACGTTCGTATGTCCCTGTCAACAACCTCTAACTGATCTTCTTAGTAGAAAGGCCACATCACTCCCCTTTTTCTATACTTATTTATCACAACCATATCATCCAATCCATGAGATAATTTTTATCATGAGCCTATTCCATGATTACACCAACTTTCCAAAAATAGCTGACGAATCTCCATTGTTCATTGTTGATCCTACTTTTTTCAAATCCAACATCCAAATTGGGGAATTTTCATTTCTGATTTCTAAAATTGTGAAGAACATTATGGGTGGGTTCGTATTCCATCGTGATCCTAATACAACAGATGTATTGTAGTTGAATAGAGAATCCTTCAGTATCTTTGAGGAGGTTTGAATGGATTGTATACTATGAGAGATTGAATGGCTTCCATGAGGAAATGGAATTACAATTCACCATGAATATGAGGGGAAGCCCCTAAATGGTTAAAGGTTTGATAATTGAAGCCTTAGAACAAGCAATAGAAGAAGTTACAGGGCAACCCAGAATTGGGAGGAAGTGGTTTGGCAGAAAGAGGCCCAACCTAAATGCAATAGAGAGTTTCCTTGTAGTGGGAACGTTGGATATTTTACCTCAGCCATGGGACCAGGTTGCGATATTCCTAAAGAAGTATATCACCTATGAAGGTAGGTAACGAATTGGATATACATATTATTTTATCTTGCTTTCGCATCTACACCATGGTACACTGATTAATATTCCTTACTACTTTAATAGGACATTACAAAACATGGCACACTATGCCAGAGGGTCTTAGCACCCCCAAACCTCTATCACTCACCATGTACTTATCAAATTATTAATACTATGGGCCCTTGAGTGAAGAAACCAAACATGGGAGAAATTTGTTGTTGCGGCCATGATAGACTATGTGGCTATAGAAGAGGAAGATGATGAGGAGGAAGGTGATGATCGGACCCTATCAAATGAAGTTGGGGGGAGTGACATGGAAGTTGAGGAATTTATAAGAATGGAAAGGTCTCAATTTATAAATCCCCAAGATCCTATAGGAATTTCAGTCCACCAAGTAGAGACCAATGTTGAAGAAACATGAGAGAAAATGGAATCCCAAGCGGGATTGATTCAAGAAACTGAATCCTCTCTTGAACTAGAAAGGGTTATAATTCAAGAGGTTCAATTTTTTGTTGTACCGGGAGAAGAAGACAGTCATAAAAATGAAGGATCATCCTAGAAGGATTATTCTCCTTTATTTTTTTCAGAAGAGGTCGAAATAGTTGCAGTAGGATTTACTCCCCCTGTGCCAATCATAAACAAGAGGAGGTCATGAACCAAGAGACAATCACTCAGCCCATCAAAGAAATCAAATACCAGAGTTACTATTGTAGTAGAGCCAGCAAAAAAAGCCAAGGTAGACATTGAAACCCCAATCTTAAATCCTCAATCACCCCTTGTAACACAGGAACCAATGGTAGCTCAAATGCATTACCAATTTTCATCGATAAACAAGAACTTGTTGTAGAAGGGGGTCAATTTCAAACAGAAACCCTCCTCTTTGAAAATGATTTGCTAAAGGAGGAGGTACAAATGCTTAAGGGAAGAGCTTTAAGTATTGAAGGAAGTGTGAATGAATCAGGAAACTTAGAGAAATTGAGATAGGAAAGGAATGCGACAACATAGGAAGATTCAATGCTGGAGGATGAGTAGATCGAAATATGGAAACCAATCCTCCAACCTTGGATAATGAAGGATCACTAGGTGAGTAGGCTGAAATTTTTATTTCATGGGAATCATTCACATATGAGCAAGGATTACAATAATTGGAAGAAATGTTGCCTCAAAACTTGGAAAATGCTGAAACACCTTAAGAAAAATTTGTTAAAGCATAAGAACCAACAACACAAGAAAAATTTGTTGGAATACAAGAACCAACAACACAAGGAAAAGTTGTTGAGGCATCAGAACTAGCGATTCAAAAAGTGGATGCTGAAACACAAGAACCAGCTATCCAAGAATAAGTTGTTGGACCATAAGAACCAGTGGCATATGAAGAGGTCCTTGCGATCCTTGAGCCAGAGGGTCAAGAGGAATTTGTTGAAACATTCGAACAAAAGGAAATTTTTGAGATTTCTGAAATAGTGCACCAAGAAGGAGTTGCTGAAACATTGGCACGGGAGGAAATTGCCAAGGTCCCTGAAGTGTTGTGTCAAGAAGATAATGCTTAAATAGTAGCACAACAATAAATTTCTTTGACCCGTGAAATAATAGAGCAAGAGGGATTTCTTGAAACTCATAACTTACATTTGCGTGGAAAAATGGAGGAGAAAGCACGAGCTCAGGAACCACAAGAGATCATTGAGCTGAACACTGCGGATGAAGAAGACATAAGAGATGAAGGAAATTGAGAGATGGAAAAGGATATTTCACTGATAAAGCTTGAAATAAGAAAGTGGATATATCATGTTCCCTTTGCAAGGAAGGAATGGTCCCTCTTCATGAGCACATGAAGGCCATTAAGGAGATTAGAGAAAGGTGCGTCGAGGAACTCATTTTCCATAAATTTCACTAGGAGAGTCTATAGGAAAAGATGAAAGAATTAAGGAAGTTCAAGCCTATGTAGAAGGAGAAGGAGAAAATGTACACCTTAATCCAAGAATTTCTAAGCTACAGAGCTCCATCACCCTCCTATTTTCTGTTGGGCACTCTATATGCAAGTTAATTAAAGCCAACATACATAATGTTCAATATAAATTGTCAACCTAGGAAAGTATTTTTGTTGCAAAGATAATTTACATTGTCTGTGCTTAAACACTAAGTAGTTGATGTTGTTGAATAAACTATCCTATCTGTCTGCTCAGCCCAACTCTTCCCACGATTAACTTAATCTAATTTACCTTCCTAAGAATGCAGAATTAAAATTACCTTCCTACAAATTTGATCTAGGAATAAAAGATTTAGGAAATAAACATATAGACTTACTTTTGCAGAAAGTTAAATCCTAATTTACCAGGCCATCTAAAGATCCATTATAACTATCTCAATCCAACTTGATCTAGGAATCAAAAATGCAGAAATTGAACTCAATAATTATAACTCTAAATGGACTGAATTAGAAAAACTTAGAAAAGACAGTAATTGAAATAAACTGGGGATGAGCTTGGTTGTTACAGCTATCACACAAGTGCATAAGGAAAATTAGTCTACACAGTCGACTATCACACCACTCTGCTGCAGCTTACAGGAAATGTGATTACTGATCAATTGAGGAAACACACAATGAATCATTACTGTTGCAGCTGTTATAAAAGAATACATCTACTATAACATCCACACCACACGACAGAAAAGATAATGCCTAATTAACTTGGCAATATCTATAGGAATACGGGTCGAGCCTTTGAACAGAGACGACGGAGACTAACACAATTTAAAACACAAAAATCAGAAGAATCCTACTCCTTGTATTATATGATGGAATGAAAGTACAATCTTTGTCACATCTTACACAATATGATCAATTATTTTCCAACCCTTGGCTCCGAATAATTCCTAATATTTATACATCAATCTTCATAACCTCTACCCACTAATATCATAAAGCCATGAAGATCTACAATATTCAGGCTGCCATATTACAATGCGTTGTTATAGCTGTGGGTGAAATATAAGCAAGGAATATAGGAGGTCTGTTACATGAGCCGATAATGAAATAATAGAACCTGATCAAGAACTACTTCGTCGGTTGCAGCTATCCTTGAATAATGGCATGCTACTGAGGCCGAGTCTATTGCAGCTTGCGTAGAATGAGGATATTTGACTGCATTTCACCTACAAAGATAGATTATGTGGGCACAACTAGCAATAAATGTTCATCTCTTCTAGAAACCGCTTGACCTGATGCACCTGTATCCTTCACATTTTGAACAATCTTCATAAAATCCAACTTATTAGCATAATTCAAGAGGTAAAGCCCTGTTTATTACAATCATAAGTATTAAGAAGATAAAACAATAAGTAATCATACCTATGAGGAATCAAGGCTCCAATTAAGGAAAAACATCTGTTAAGTGCATAAAAATAGGGTAAGATAAGGAAAAAAGAGTATAGCAAGTGTGGTAAAAAAGGGGTCAATTCTGGGCCCAACATCTCCCTCGAACTGTCCTGTTGCAAGTCGCTATGCAACAATCTCCATTAGTCTGAATATGAATCTGGCCTTTTATTTTGTTCATGGAGAGAGGAAAAGTTATAAGGGAGCTCAGGTGATCCCTGTGCTTCTAGAAATCCATTGTAGGCAACCTAATATCTCCAACACAGCTCTTCTTCTACCTTTGTCAAAAAGAAATATTCCCTGTATGGTTTTGCTGGCCACCAGATAAGAGGAAATTTGAAATTGAGTCCTAGCCAATTAGCTCCACACTTCCTTATATATCCCACATATCCTTCGACCCTCGAAAGAGCATGTTTAAAGTTCCTGAAACAGTAAGGGTCCCTATTCTACAATGATAAAGGAGCAGCCTGCCATCTATGCTTACTACCTTCCAAATTTGATTGTTGTTGCATGGTAATTTGTCCAAAACACTTGGAGTTGACCCTTTCTTGAAGTTCAACTATCTGCTGGGTCTTAATGGAAGATGTAAGCCTTTGTCACTATAGATCAAGGAGAAGGCGAGGAGATTGAGGCTCACTGAGAACCCAAATATTCATGTTGGGCTCGTTATGAGAGTAGTTCTAGAAAGATCTTTTCCACTGCACATGATTGCTGACAAAGCAGGAAAAATCTCTCAGTTGAACATCTCCAAGGTAAGGGGCAGGGTTCGAATGGTGGTCCAGGGGACAAGCCATTTCATGTAAGTAAAGTTCATAGAGCAGGTTCTGCTCAACGAAATTAATTTCCATAAAAGTTTCCAGAAACTAGGTTGAGGTTTCCATTTCATAAGGTCTCCCCTCTTTTACTGCTTTCAATTTAAACCAAATAAATTGTTCAAACAAAAATAAAGGGTAAGAAGGAGATGGAATTATGGTGCTTAAAAATTATTGGGAAAGAGTATACAGCTGGTCCTTCTCCACCTACATAGATTTGAAATTTTTCAGCTCCTTTAATTCTTTTTGTATCTCTTCCAGTTGTAATTTCTGGAACATTAATTCTTCTGCCTGTTTTTCCCTCAATTCTCTGAAAGTCTTATCATGATCAACGGGGGGGATTATTCCTTCTTGATACTTATCCACCTTCCTCTTCCATTTCTTCACTTCCATTTTTTAACAATGAGGTCTCTTTGATTAGCCCCTATATTATTTCATCTCCTCCATTTTCCTCATAATCAGAGTTCAGATTGACAAAGTTATGGGAAAATTGAGTGCATACCTTTCCATCCAATGTTTCATCTTGAACATTCTACACTGGGAGTGTAACAACCTTTTCTTCTATCAAGGTTTTAGCAACCTCTTCCTGCATAGGAATTTCTGCAACCACTCTCAGGGATGTTGGCTCTTATGTAACAATATCTCCTCTTTGAAGCTCCCCTTCTTCAACTTCATCCTGTGTGGGTACTTCTGCCATTAATTTTGAGGATTTTGGTTCTTGTGTGACAACATCTTTTTCCAGAAATTCTCCTTCATCAGCTTCAACATTCAATTGTGAATATGTTGGTTCTTGTGTTACAACTTCTTCCTAAATTTCAATTTCCACATCTCCCTAAGTCCCAGCTACAGCTATTTGGATTTCAGTCGTGGCTTTGACAGGGAGATGCAAGACTATTGATTCTTGTGTATCAGCATCTTGTTCCCCCATTTCTACATGCTGCTGGAATTTCTCTTGAGTTTCTTCCATGTCTTATGTATGATAAGACTATTCCCTAAATACCTCAGTGTCCCCTGATGACTATGACTGCATCTGTTCATCTTCTCCCATATCCACATTAGGGATTATGTCCACCTTAGGGTTCATTGTTCTTGATTGAAATGGATTTTCAGCAAGGATTTATGAGGATGTTGGTTCTTGTGTAGCAATATCCTGATTGAATTCATCTTCTTGTTGCTGGTACTCCTCCACTAGCTCTATATCCTGAGATGGTTTTGGGGTCACAGTCAAGAATTCTAAATTTGGATTAGGAATTACCTCAATTTCTGGTTTAACTGCTTCTTTTTGAATGCCATATTCAACAAAAAATTCTGAAGGTGTCGGCTCTTGTGTGGCAGCACTCTGATTAGCTTTAATATTCCCTTTATTAGGTTGATCCATCAATTCTGATGGCTAAGACTATAATTGCTCAAGTTCTTCCAATTCTATATCAAGGATCGGTCCTACTTGTGGTTCATCTTCTTTCCTTAATTCTCCATCAGGTGCTTCTAGTTCTTCTCCAGCCATTGGTGTAGGATTTTGGGTCTCAAATGCACACACTATGACTATGTAACCTAATTTACTAAAAATTTACCCACATGCAAGTCAGACTACTTTCTCCACTTCTTCATCCTCCTTAGCGGGTGATGATCCTTCTAACTAGTCTATAGCTTCTACCAGTGTATGCACCCTTCTCTCTACCTGTTTCTTACATACCTCCTTCCAATTCTCCAATTATTTCTGAAGAAATTGCACTTCTTCCTTCACTAACCCATTTTCATACAAAATCCCCTCAATTTGAGGTTCTTCTGCAACAGGCTCCCGTGGAGCATTATTTGTCCTCAATCTCAAAACAGGGAATTCAATATTTGCTTCAATATCTTCCCATTTTGCTCGCACTGCTTTAGCTGTTGTGGCTAATCTCGTTCTCCTTATCCTCACTGATAAAGATGCTTGTATTTATTCTCTTGACCTTCTTCTCTTCCTTCAAGGTACAAGGGTTTCCAACCCTGCAGTAGATGTGGACGGAATATTTCTTGTTTCAACATCCTCTCTTTCCTCTACCATCTCTATTTCTTCTTCTATTAAATCCCCCTCCATTCAGAAGAGGATTTGAGGGTGAGGACCTTTGTATTCTATTCTGTAATCACAGATCCCATAGCTTTAGCTTCAACTTTCACAGCATCCAATTCTACTCCAGCTTCAGCTTCAGCTGCTGGAGCTCCCATATTCTCTATCTCCTCTATAGGGTTTTCTACTACTACATATTCCACTAATTCTTCCTCTTCTTCTAATACTGTCTCAACTACCCCCCCAAACTAAATTGGAGGGACTCTGGTCCTCCTACTCTTCCTCCAATTGAACACTCAACAGAAGTGTAGGTGCCCTTACTTCTGTGATGGGAATCTCAGGCAAAAGTATAGGTCCCTGGGCTATCTGAGGTTGGCCGGTAAATTTCTCCCATGTTTGATTTCTCTGAACTAGGGCCCTTAATATTAAAAGTTTAATGAGGTCGTGATGGGTAAGGGAAGAATATGGATGCTTAGCTTCTTTGATAAATCCCGCCATGTGATGCAAGTCTTTAAATAGAAAAAATGGAAGATTAAGTAGATTCCTGTGGTGTAAATGAGACAGCAGTGGAAACTCAAAATAATAGACAGTCTGTTACCTACCTTCGCAGGTGATATACTTTTTGAGGAAGACAGCCACTTGATCCCATGGGTGAGGCAATGAATGTAATTCTATTCCCCATCCTAATGGACTCAATTGTTCACCTACCACCAAAAAGTATTGTATTGCGGTGACATTGGGATTTGTTCTTCTAAACCAAGCTCTTCCCACCCGTGGGAGCCCAATAACCTCAGCTACAATCATCTCAGAAACTGGTATCCACAAACCCCTAACCTCTGAGTGGGTTTTTGTAAGGTTTAAGCAAACTGCAAAGCAGTTTCATGATGAAACCCATTGAGACATTGGAAAAACTCAGTCCAACCCGCGGCTTTAAAGATAGCGAAAACTTCAGCATTCTTCCGCAATGCCTACGTGTTTGAAGGTTCATGTCAAGTCGGGATACCCATGTTATCTTTCCTTCTAAATTCTAGTATCAACTTAGCAAATTGCAGGGTCCGACAATGGATATTTCAGCACAAGACATGCATGAACAACGGGGGTTGAAGTTGGAAAATTTGGAAAGTTAAGACGGAAGTAAGCATAGAATAATTGGTAAAATTTGCCCCAAACTAGGAAAGGGTGGTGGTCATATATTATGGGAATGGGAATTTAACAAAGTACCTGTGTAACAACAGATATAAAAAGGTAGTTATGATTAACTTTGTCAAATCTGCTTAATTCTTAATCATGTAAGTAACTAGAAACGTACCTTAGTAATTATGGGATGAACCGTAACTTCTTGGACTAATACAGTGTGTCAATGCAGCCTTCAAATTTAAATATTATTGCGTGCATGCTACCATGATTCTTCTCCCGTCGAACCAAAATTTGTCTTGTCGATCCTGAGAGAATAATAATTAAAGTTGTGAAGTGAGTATGAATCAGCAAAATCACGGGCGAAAAAAATTATGGACGAAATTGAAGGATTTGTAGCCACAAGCCATAGGGAAAGTCATCCAAATTAGCGGAGTTGCAGCTGCTAAAAAGAGTAAAAGTAGGAAAATTTTTAACAGAGTCACGACTACTGTAATGAAAAAATGGCCGATACTTTATGGTGTTGCAGTTGCTTAACGGGAAAATAGGAAGGGTTTTATAGTTTTACAGCTACGAGGGGATGGAAAAATAGGCAAGGTTTTATGGTGTTGCAACTGCAAAATGAGAAAAATAGGCAGGGTTTTATGGGGTTGCAGCTACGAAATAGGAAAAATAGGCATGGTTTTACGGAGTTGTAGCTACGACGGGACGAAAAAATAGGAAATTTTTGCAGAGATACAGCTGTGCCAAGCTGTTCATCATTCAATGTTTTCTTCTATAAGGAGCTCTTCCAGAAAAAGAAAAAAATATGTAGGGACTCATGGTTTTTCAGGCCCGGTCATAACCATTGCTCCTTGAATAAATTCCCGCATAGATTCTAAACAAAACAATCAAGTGTAAAAGAAAAAAAAGAAAATAAGCATTAGTTTATTTATGTACAAGAATTTTGTGTGGAAATTGTAGTGACTTTCTAAATATTGACAGGGGCAGATAAATATTCCTTCCCTTGCTCCAACTAGTATCCCGGATCAGCTGCAATCTGTGAAACAAATGTGCCCTCGAAATTGGCTTATGATATAGTCGCAGCCTATGACCGTTAGCAAATAATGGTGCACGATTCTCATCAATGGTGAACAAGTGGACTGTACCGTTGTCTACTACTCTTTCTATCATATATGGACCTAACCATCTTGTGCGTAGCTTACCTTTAAAGTCCCTTTTGAATCTTGAATCATACAATAGCGCCCAGTCTCCCTCACAATAGACTCGCTTCTTGATGAACCAATCATGCCAATTGGATCTCTATTGCTGAATTAATGTTGTCTGATCCATAGCAGCTATGCGTTTTTCCTCAAGTTCATTCAATTCATTCAATCTATTTCTTTAAGCTTCAGTTACATTAAAGTTTACCTCCATGGTTTTCTTCAAAGTTTTGATTTCAAATTCAATGGGAAAGATAGCGCTTTTTCCATACACCAAGTCATAAGAGGATAAACGTGTAGTATTGTGCCATGTAGTACGATATTCCCACAGTGCTTCCAGAAGTCTGTCAGCCCAGTCTCTATGATGGCTCCTGACTATTTTGGTGAGGATAGCTTCAATAACTTTATTGGGACTTTCCACCTGGCCATTGTCCTAGGGATGGTAAGGTGAAGTTATCCTATAATGAATGTGGTGCTTCTATAGCAAAGATTTGAATTTGTGTGACACAAATTTTGGTCCTCCATTCATGATTACTTCCTTGGGTATTCCAAAATGAGTAAATATTTTTCAATACAGGAAATCTATTACAGCCTAGTCATTGGCCTTCGCTAAAGCCACAACTTCTACGCATTTTGTCATGTAGTCAGTGAAAACTAAAATCTAGGCTTTCTGTTTTGAATGAGGATTGATAGGCCCAACAAAATCTAAGGCCCATTTGTCAAAATGTTCCACCACCAGCTATGGTAGAAGAGGCATTTCATCCAATCTATTAGGTTGTCCCACTCTTTGACAGCTGTCACAAGATTGGACATATTTTTTGGCATCCCTAAAAACTGTTGGCCAATAATAACCCATTCTGAGCACCTTATGATTGATTCTCTTGTCTACAAAGTGTCCCCCATATGGATCATCATGACAGGCCTTCAAGATATGGAATATTTCATCCTCCCTTACACATCTCCGGATCTCAAGATTAGGACCCGTGTAGAAAAGATGTCCATCTATCCAACAATACCTAGCACTTTGTTGAATAAAATTCCTCTTATCTCTTTTTGAAAAGTGTGTTGGAAGCTTACCTGCAGCCAAGTAGTTAGCAACATCTGCATACCAAGGGGAATGAGCTGAAACTGCAAACAAGTGTTCATCTGGGAAATAATCCTCAACTGGTAGGCTATTATCACTGTTAGTAAAACGAGATAAATAATCAGCAACAACATTTTCTTTCCCAGGCTTTTCAATAATGGTAATATCAAACTCCTATAATAGTAACAGCCATCTAGTTATCCTAGCATTTGTAACTGGTTTGTTCATTAGATACTTGATGGATGAGTGGTCAGTGTGTACAAAGGTGGGATATCTAGTGATGTAGTTTATAAATTTGTTAATGGAGTAACCAATGGCTAAAAATTACTTCTCTGTAATAGCATAATTGAGTTCAACAGGGGCCAGTTTCTTACTGATGTAATAAATTGCATATGGTGCTTGACCATCCTGCTGACCTAATACTGCTCTAGTGGCGGTGTTGAGGCATCTGAAGAAATGTGGAAAGGTAGAGCCCAATTGGACCCCCTTAAGATAGGAGCTATAGACAACCTTTTCTTAAGCTCAGTGAACACTTTCTGGCATGCATCATTCCAAGCAAACTGTACATCCTTCATCAATAAGGTAAATAAAGGAAAATCTAGTTTGGAAACATTTTCTATAAATATTCTATACCTCTTTGTGGGTATGTTTTCAATAACCCTAATTTTGGATGGATCTACCTGGATACCATCAGCATAGATAAAGTTCCCCATCACTACACCTTCGTTCATCATGATATGGAACTTTTCAGTGCTCAAAGATAGCTAGGTTTTCTCACTGCGTGTTAAAACCTTTTCTAGGTTTTTCAGTGCATCTTCAAAGTCACTGCCATAAGGGGTAAAATTGTCCATGAAAATATCCATACTATCATTAACCATTTTAAGAAAGATGCCAATCATAGCTCTCTGAAATGTGGCTGGTGCATCGCATAAGCCGACGCGGAGCACCCTGTATGAAAAAGTACCTTAGGGACAGGTGAAGGTGGTTTTATCTTGGTCTTTAGGAGCAATCTGGATATGATTGTACCCGCTAAAACCATCCAGAAAGGAGAAGAACTTCTTTCCAGACAGGGTGTCAAGTATCTGGTTGATGAAAGGCAGAGGAAATTAATCTTTTTGCATTGCCTTATTCATCTCTCTGTAATCCACATAGACTCTCCATTTACCATTCTTCTTGGGTACTACCACGAGTGGAGAAACCTACTCGCTGTCTGAGATTGGGTATATAAACCCTGCTTCAAAGAGTTTTTAAATCTCTTCCTTAACTATGTCCCTAAGATTGGGGTTCATCCATCATTGTGGCTGGCACACAGGCCGAGAGTCACTTTTGATATAAATGTGGTGGGTGCACAGATTAGAAGGGATTCCTTTCATGTCTGTGTACTCCCAAGCAAATTCCCCCTTATGTTTTTTCAAGAGAGTGATTAGGCATTCCTATTCATCGAGAGTAATATTGGGATTGATGTTCAGGGTTTTTCCTAGATCTATCTCGACTGGAACACTTTTCAAACTTTTCAACACTAGGACTATGTGAGTGTCATTGACTAATGTCTCCTCTATGATATTTTCTTGTTCTTATTCACCTAGAGTGCTATTCAGGATCTGATAAATTTATTTGTTGACAGAAGTGGGTTCACTGATGAAATTATTGATGGCATCATCCTCTGTTTCATCCTTAAAATTCAAGGCCTTCCATATCATTTGCAGTGGTTGAACGTCCTCCTCTTCATCTAGCTCCATCCATAATGGAGTTTCAGCTTCTAGACTCGGTCGAGCTGTAGGATAGAGGGTAAGATTCTTTGTTTCAGTTCCATCTAATATGGTCATAGACCCACACCGATAGCTGATGCAAGCATCATTTGTAGCTAGTTATGGCCTTCCCAAGATCAATAGGTTTCGTCCTAGCTACGACTTGGGTTGTAGAACCAAGAAGTCAGCCGTATATTCCCACGAATCAACTGAGAAAATGAGGTCATCCAAGAATCCCTTCGGTTTGATGGTAGACCTATCTGCAAGTTCTAGAACGGTAGGGGTTGGCCTGAGATTAGTGAGCCCAAGTTTTCTTACAGTTTCTATGGTCAGGACGTTAATAGATGCGCCTAGATCTACTAGAACATTTGGTATATGCGTATTCCCAATATGTACCATGTCATTGGGATTCCCAGGATCATCATATTTGGCTAGGAGGGTTTTTCAAATTATTAGCTCAAATAATTTCCCTATAACATGGACAATGGCAAGATCCATGGGTTTTCTTCCTAGTTTCCTTGTACATGAATCTTGAATAGTTCTGGCATAGATAGAGACATCATGAAGGACCTCCAACAGTGGAATTTTGACATAGAGGTTTTTCAACTCTCCTAGGAGGTTAAATTGAGCTTGCTTCACTGCCTTATTTAGTGTGAATCTTTCAGGATATGGCGGTTCCCTAATCAATTGTATAGGCTTTGTTTCAATATATGGTTCTTCTTGTGTTTCATCCAGTGTCTCGGTAGGAATTTCAGCGTCCCCAATAATGGGGATTGATGCATTGGATAAGTACTGCTGGTTCATCCTTTCTTCAGATGCAAAGAATGGAACATCCTTGATGACCAAAGGCTCCACTACCCTCCCTGATCGTAAGCAGATGTCGTTACAGGCATTAGAGGAAATTTCAACTCAAAATGGGCCTTTTAACTTTTACTCAAATTCCATGTCATCATGTGTTAGCCAATGAAATTGCTTTAAATTTGAAATGCCGTATAGGTCTTAAACACTTTTTTAATATAAATTTGGGGATAGGTATCATAAACAAAACTACTTTTTTGTTTGTATTTTTGACATATCTCCCTGTGTTTTTACTCAAATTTCGATCGGGAGAGCTCGTTGGATGCAGAATTAAATTCTGCATCCAATGAGTACCCACTCGGCATACTTTTGATGGACCTCTCTACCCCAAAAACAAGAAATACCAGAAAAAATGGAATGATGATGTCATCATTCCATTTTTTCAGGTATTTCTTGTTTTTGGGGTAGCAGGGTCCGTCAAAAGTATGTTGAGTGGGTACGTGTTGGATGCGGAATTTAATTCCGCATCCAACGAGCTCTCTCGATCAAAATTTGAGTAAAAACACAGGGAGATATGTCAAAAATACAAACAAAAAAGTAGTTTTTTTATTTTCTTCGTCCAAAATTAATAAATATTATTTTATTATTTTAACTATTATTTTACTAGTTCATTTTAGGAGGCCCATTTTGAGTTGAAATTTCCTCTAATGGAACTAGAGTAATGGAGTAGGCGGGCATGTTGGTAGTCTCAAATTGGTGTACTTCTTTATTGTTTGGGTTAGGATTAGGTTGAGCAGGTAGCCGCGGTCATATAGGTGTATTGGGTGCAACATTGTTCTGGAGTTGTAGTTACGACTGCTCATACTGCTGATATGGCTGAAGGTATTGTTGAGGAGGGTATGGTTGATGAGGAAACTGTTGATGTGGAAACTATTGAGGAGATTGGTTATGGGGAAACTAGTTTCTAGGATGGAAGTTCCTCCACCTAGGAGACCAATAATTCTATTGGTTTGGTGGATGTGACCAAGAATTCTAGGAGTTAAAATTTCGCATCAGAGGTTGAGAAGGACACCATAGATGGTTGGAATAAGATGAATGGAATTGTGTATTCATGTGATGCACATTATTCCAATTATTCATGTTATTCGAAAATGGAAACGAGTCTGGAGTCATACCTTGATTTCGAGGCTGCCAAGGATTTTTCTAGGTAATGAAGTAGGTTGGTTCCACGTCTGGAGTTGATTCCTGTAGAACTTCCTTCTCTTGAGGTAGTGAGGGGTATTCCTTTGTATCATGGTTCAATTCACAAAGCTGACACACTTCTACCTTGTCAAATGGGCACTCCTTTAGGGGATGTTTCTTCCTACATTTATGGTAGAATACACTGAGTGTTAGATCCTCTATTGTTTGCTTCTACTTTGACCTCAGGAAATCTATTTCTGAGGAGATGGAGCTCATGATTTTTGTCTTTAAATTCTCGAGAAGGTTTCCTATTTCTTCCCGGGTAGCTCCTCCATTAGATGAATTCTATGTTCTGTCGAAGACATCTCGTTCTAATTTATCTCGTTTGTTGTTTCTAAAAGATCCACTAGATTACCTCTTGCACAATTTAATAATATTTTCAAAGGATCCCTTTGATATATCCCCTTTCCCAGCAGGTTCAACATGTCTAGGAATTCCTCCCTAATCCCACGAAGTAGAATGATCTTGAGCACATATAACCCCATATTATTCTATCTAGCTCTCTGCACGTTGTACAAAATCCTCTCAACAAAATCTTCCAATCTTTCATCGTCCCTTTGTACCATTTTAAATAGTTATTCTCTTTTATCTTTGGTCTTGCAGTACTCCTGATATTTTTCTAGGAACACTTGTTTCATTTGGTACCAGGTGGTGACAATTCCACCACCCAAGCTCATGAACCAACGTAGTGCATTAGCCTTCAAAGTAGCATGAAAAAGTTTCAACTTCTCCTCATTGGAAGTGAAATCATAGCTACGACAGAGGATGTCAAACTCAAAAAGGAATTCATCTAGATCCTCTATGGCATTTCCATGAAAACAAGGTAAAACTAATGGTGATATATTTTTCATGGGGACTATTCCCTTTGGCTGTTGAATGGGGAAATGGAGTGTGGAAATAGTTCCCTCAGGATGGGGATCACCCTCATTATGATGATTTCCCCCATCACCTCTTCATGATATTCTAGATCGCGTCTGTTGTTCATGTTTTCTTCTTCTCTCTCCTCTATGTTCTTCCACTGATCGTTCATTTTTTGATGGAACTATGTCCACTCCTATTTTGTCACCACCTTCCTGTTAATGTGATAAATCAAGTCTCGATTAGTTGATCTCGCAGTACTAACTCTGTCTTCCTCCGTAGAGACACCTGAGGGTGTCGAAACTTCTCCTGTGTTCTCCACTGTGGAGATTGATGCTTCCACCCTGGGAATAATTGGGCTTCTTCTAACAGAGGACCCCTGATTTAGAGCTCCGGTAGAGGATTTGGTTCTAGAACCCATATCGTTAATAAATGTTCTTCTTCCCAAGGCTGGATTTATTCCACGACCTCGACCACCTAAAATATTAGTATTCTGGGGAGTTTTGGGGGTTGTAGAAATGTCACGCTGCACCATTATCGTATTCACGAAACCAAAGCATGCAAAATTTAAAAAAAAACTGAAGAAAAATGAAGGGATGCAACTACTATGGTGTCTAATAATTATCTTCCCGGGAAACAACCTCAAAATGTTGGGCACTCTATATGAAAGTTAATTAAAGCCAACATACATAATGTTCAATATAAATTGTCAACCCAAGAAAGTCTTTTTGTTTCAAATATAATTTACACTATCTGTGCTTAAACGCTAAGTAGTTGATGCCGTTGAATAAATTATCCTACATGTCTGTTCAACCCAACTCTCCCCATGATTAACTTAATCTAATTTACCTTCCTAAGAATGCAGAATTATGATTACCTTCCTACAACTTTGATCTAGGAATAAATGATTCAGGAAATAAACATCTAGACTTACTTTTGTAGAAAGTTAAATCCTAATTTATGAGGCCATCTGAACATCCATTAGAACTATCTCAATCCAACTTGATCTAGTAATAAAAAATGCAGAAATTGAACTCAATAATTATAACTGTAAATGGACCGAATTACCAAAACTCAGGAAAGATAGTAATTGAAAGAAACCGGGGATGAGCTTGGCTATTACATCTATCACACAAGTGCATAAAGAAAATTAGTCTACATAGTTGACTGTCATGCCACTCTGCTGCAGCTTACAGGAAATGTGATTACTGATCAATTGAGGAAACACACAATGAATAATTACTATTGCAGTTGTTATAAAAGAATACATCAACTATAACATCCACACCACATGATAGAAAAGATAAATGCCTAATTAAGTCGGCAATCTTTGTAGGAAGGAGGGACCAGCCTTCGAACAGAGACGACGGAGACTAACACAAGTTAAAACACATAAATTAGAAGAATCCTGCTCCTTATATCAGATGATGGAATGAAAGTATAGTCTTTGTCACAGCTTATACAATATGATCAATTATTTTCCAACCCTTGGCTCTGAATAATTCCTGATATTTATACATCAATATTCATAACCTCTACCCACTAATATTGGGCATCCATGAAGATCTACGATCTTTAGGCTACCCAATTACAATGTGTTGTTACAGCAGTGAGAGAAACAGAAGCAAGGAATATAGGAAATCTGCTGCATGAGCCAATAATGAAATAATAGAACCTGATCAAGAATTACTCTATCGGTTGCATCTATCCTTGAATAATGGCACATTGTTGAGGCCGAGTCTGTTGCAGCTTGTGTAGAATGAGGATCTTTGACTGTGTTTCACCTGCAAAGATGGAGTCTGTGGGCATAGCTGGCAATAGATGTTCATCTCTTCTAGAACCGCTTGACCTGATGCACCTGTATCCTTCACGTTTTCAATAATCTTCATAAAATCCAACTTATTAGCATAAATCAAGAGGTAACTCCCTATTTGTTACAATCATAAGTATTAATAGATAAAACAATAATTAATCATACCTATGAGAAATCATGGCTCCAATGAAGGAAAAACATCTTTTAAGTGCATAAAAATAGGGTAAGATAAGGAAAAAAGAGTATAGAAAGTGTGGTAAAAAAGGGGTCATTTTTGGGGCCAACATTTTGTATTTCTCTTTGAGCATATGACTTTGTTCAAAATAAGAGCTCTGAAGGAAGGTAAGCCTTAGCATATTATGACAACTCCTCAATTTTTGGATACCTTTACTGAGAGCCATTTTCCTGGGAATAATCTATTATGTGAGATATATATACATGAAATGACATATTTCATGGACTCCAAATATAACCTTGTTCCTCACATAGGATACATTCATATGAGGGCATTCACCACTTTCATTACTAATAATATGAATTGGTGGAATGCTTCTCAAACTCTTCAAAATAATAAGGAAAATTCCACTCTTTGGATTTGAAGTGAACCTTAATCCCTTTTGTCCTCAATTGCAAGACACAAAATACACCTTTCATCTCCTCAAAAGGTTAATCAATTAATGGCATTCTAGCAGGAGGTTATTTCTACCCGTGTCAGTATGATCTCTTAGCAGGATACTTATGCCTTGGAAGGAAACAAGCATTGGTGGGAATGGATTCGAACATGTGTAATTCATTATTTATTTGTTACATTAATGCTTAGAAATGCTTGTGATTATGACTTTTGTTCCTTATTATGATGACTTCTGAAGAACTTATGAGAAGTAAGTAAAGACCCTAGGGAATCCAGGAATATCGTCTTGCTGATACATGTGGGCACCAAAGTACCTGGAACTGTTGTACATCTCGAGTGATTGGTTTGGATCATTGTTGAAACAACGGAGGCTATTCCCACATGCGTCCAACTGAGACTCGTTCAGCATTGGATCAGTTCCATTTGTAAAGGCGCAATTGATTATGGAACATAGGTCATTCAAATGTAACAATCATTGTAATTGTTTCTATTTTCTGCATTGTATATTCGATAGCCTAAATATCATAGATCTTCATGGTTTCCTAAACTAGGGAACCTAAAATGTCTTTTCTCTTTATATATGGGAAGACAAAATCATACAGAAAGTTAGGCTTATTTTGGGAGAACTTGTAGTAGGAGCGAAGAACTTTGTAATTGACATCCATTATCAATGAAAGAAACAACATTTTCTTGGTTACTGTCTATTAAGTTTTGAGAGCACGTAGCAACATCTTTGTTAGAAGTATAGGGCCCACCTTCTCCCAGAGGTGTCAAGATTAGTTAGTTATTGTTTTCTTTAATCCTTTAGTTCTGTGTGGTGTGAAATTGCAATTAGATTACTTTCAATTTGCTACAATAGTTTGGTTAATTGGCATAGCATTTAATTGATTAAGAATTTCTTTTGCTTGATTGAATTGTGTGAGAATTAAGAATAAGATTTCCTTTCATTAGTTGATTGCTGAAACAATCGACAAGGTAGTGTAACATTTCTTTCTACAAGTGTGTTGTTCATTATTACTATTGCAACTGCGTATTAATATTGTTAAATCTCTTTCATGAAGTACTGAACAGGTAGATTACACACATAATTACAGAGTATAAGAAGGGATAATTCTTTATGATTGAACACTGCAAGTATGATTTAATTTCTTTCATGATGATGTTTTAGGATTTAACTTCTTGCAAAATAAATTTAGCCAGTTAATCCTGTAGATAATGACATAGAAGGAGTATCAACTTCCTTAATATTTAATTTTCAATGTTTTGATTGAAGTTAGATTAAGTAGTTAGCATAGCATAGACTAGCAATTAGATAGATTTGGTGTCTTTCATTTATTGATGAGTTATTGAATTGTCTACGCATAGAATTTGCTTAATTACCTTTGAAATAAGCAAACTTCCCTAGGTTGACAATTTATATTAAGAACTATGTTTATTAACTCCAAATTAATAGGAAATTATAGTGACCAACATTACATTATGTGAATTCTTGATGTGTTGGTAATGCATATATAATAGAAAATATTTCATTGCATTTCATATGATTAACAACAAAAAGTGATAAAATTGTTAGTGTGTTAAATTATGAAATCATTTCATGGGTTATGAATGTTGCAATGGAAGTATTATATGGTTAATAATCACATTTGTTTGGTTGTTTAAATGTTCAAACTATTGGTATGAATGGCCTTAAATGTGGCAATGAGTGTAAGTTGGTAATGAAGATGGGTGATACCACATGCAAACAACAAACATTATGAGAAGGATATCATACTTTTGAAATTTGATTTATGTATTCAATATATTTAAAATTTCTAATTGATATTACTATGATGATATCTCATAGTAACTATATGTGTATGATACAAGTGAGATGATAGATCTATCTTGTAAGAAAAAACTATTGTTTTTTAATCTAAAAATCACATGACATATGGAATTGGGACCCTATGATATGCATTGATCACCATGAGCTATGTTATATTTTATAACGCGAGAGGAATGTCTTGGTAGTAAGAATCTATAGTCCTATGCTCTTCTCATGACATAAGTCCTTGGAAAATTATGGATCACACAAAGAACTATTTAGCAAAGAAGGGGATGCATGATTCTAGATGGTGAGTGATTACAAGAAAGATACAACTTGAATAATTTATTGTGAAATATTTATATTATATACTTGTTGGAATCAAGAAGACATAATGTGTATGTATACATACATATGTATATACATATACATATAGATACACATCTACATATGCATATACATATATATAAAGAAGACAACTAGTCGAATATATCCCATGGACACCATATAGAGTCAATAGATATTCATATAGATAAGTATTGAGATCATAGTTTTGGATAATAGTAAATTATGAATATATATTATTCAATTATGAATGTAAAATTTCTATGAGTTTTATAATTGATGCTCAAAATGGCTATGACATGCATGCTTTTCATTTTTTATATTTTTTATGCATATGTTGGGATTCTAGAGGCCTTGGAGGTATCCTAATAAAATAAAGAAAATATTGGACATTCATGTCCAAGATAACAAATTGTGGGACAAATAATGGAATTCTAGGTGTAGGTAAAGAATAATGACATGTAACCTTGCTAAAACTAAAAGGAAAAAATGGATTGTGGTATTCCAAGGGGGAGGGGAATGAAATATCATAAACTTAATCTTATTTATATTGTAAAATGTTTTTCATTATTACGTTTCCTTCATACCCTGAGGTATACTTACCATGGTGATTTTAAAGACATCTGAACATGATCATTCGAATCAATTAAATATTTCGAGGTTGACTAGTAGGAGAACACCAATGGGCATATGAAACCACTAAAGGGGAAATGGAAATGGGTTAAAGGGGTGAATTGAACTATGTTTCATGGTTACTACTATATCCTATCTAAAACCTCTTCCATGTTATTTTCTTCTTATCATTATATAATACTGTTTATTATATTAAATTTAAGATACAAGTGAAATATTTAAATACTTGAATTAATTATTTCCTACACTTGTATACCTACCTCCTATTTTAAATAAACTAATTCATATAATAAATGAGAGTTGAACCAACATATTGATTCTTATCATTAAGGAAGTGGAAGGGTTTTATTAAAACTCTTCATTTCCATTTCTTTCATTTATGAAAAAGAGAGAATTCACATTAGGATGAGAATCTTGAGAAAAAAATGATTGTTTAAGGGGATAATAGAATTCTCGATGAAGAAAGACCATCAAAACTATCATGGGATTGATGGAATGATGAAATAGGAACCATCATATGGTATTAGGCACCAATATTGAGTATTGAAGTACTTTGTTCAACCTCACCACTTTTGTTTATTTTCTTGGTTGGTTTAGAATCCTTTGGTAAAGATAAAACTAATTTGGGAGCTTTGAGAAATATTTTCAAATCTAATGCTTTCATAACCTAACATGGGGTGGATCCACAAAGTATTTTTTTACCATTGGAAGGAAAATGGTTCACTCTGATTGATATTTACAAGGAAATGAAATGGAACATATAAATATTCTAAAACATAGATATGCCATAATACTTCTATTAATAAAGAAATATGCAAGAATTGTCCCCCCCATGACAAGCAACAAACATGAGGGAGGTCGATGACCTAGACACGAGGGAGGTCGACGACCTAGACACTCGAAACATCACAAACCTCGATCATACATATGGTGGGAATTCTTCAATGAGGTATTCTCGTGATCATCCAGATGTATGGGGAATGATGCAACTATTTCATTCCATTAATGAAGTATAAAATCACTGGAGGTATGAGGTGCATGTCTCGTATGCAAGAGTTAAACCAATGTAACAAAGATATGATGAAACTGGAGATGGAGGGGTATTGCAAATCCTTGATCATCATGATCTATAAGAGTGACAAGGATAATGATAGAGGGTAGTGCATGTGATCAAGGGGGGCTCATCGACTATTTTCCCTAATATATTTTCCTCCAACAAAACATTGTGACCTGAGCAAGTAGGTGTTCTTATTCCACCCTAAAGTGACTTCGATTCGAGGTTGTCATTGTGATTTTTCTACCTTGTTTAGGATAGTTTTCATGGTTAGAAGAGATAAGTGTAATGGAATTATCCCACGACCAACCCCAAGACATCTAGGGAATTCAATAGGAAAATGGAGGAAGATTTTCCTTACCAATAGAACATTCTCTCCCACGTTAAAATATGAATTGAGGTTGCTAAGAATATAATTCAGGCTAGGAAGGTTGGGATGCATATGAAGGAGAACCTAATGAATATGGAAAAAGGTACCTTATATCCTTGCAACACCCACTCGCACATGGCCCTATACCATTGTTACCTATTTCTCTATTGATCGGTGAATTTGTTGTTGGGTTCCTTGGTCGTTGACTATGAAAACACCATTGTTAACCGATGAGAGAAGTCTGTTCCACTGAAAAAGACGAAGGTGGACATTCATCCATTGCATCCCATGTTTGATATTATGGAACGAAAGAAAAGGGACACATTCTAGGTATTCCTCTCCATGCCCGACACCTCTACTTTGGTCTCATAGGAAACAATTGACCTGAATATCGAGGATGCAAAGGTCACCATGCATCCTCCCTATTGATTCTATTTTTATGGATTAGTCTCTAAGTATTTTGGAAAATGTTGTTGGATTATCCAACAATACTAAGAAGGGGGATGAATTATATTTCCTTCTCTTTCTTTTTCTTTTATTAAAATAATTAGTACAAGGCACGCAAAGAATCAAACAAGTTTTATCATGGAAACCTCAAGGAGAAAACCACAAACTCAAACTCATCAACAAGATTAATTTTACAAAACTATTTATCTGCTACTACAGAAGGGATGCATCAACACCCAATATTTTTTCCTGCTACTACAGACAAGGATGCTACGACACCCCAGTTCTTCTTCCTTCCACAAGAGACAAGGATACAACAACAACTTGTTTTCTAGCCACTACTAGAAGGACGTTGCAACCCCCTACATGCTTGTTTCTTGCCCTAGCACCACCCTGCCACCCTAATTTGATTTCTTTAGACTTCCATATATTCTTATGTCTTCCTTGGTCTCTATTTTACTTGGTGCTATATCGATCTCAAGTGTAGAGACACTTTTCATCCAAGTTTGAATTATGCATAAATATCATCATATCTTTACTTGAATTATCATGTATTTTCATTGAAGCATTGCACGATTTCTTCGTGTCCTTTCTCAAAATTTTGAACTTCATCATTAAGTTTTGTTTTAATAGAACTTAGATTTTCTAGGTTTAACTAAAACTAACTTATCTTTAACTTTAGTTGTTCTTCCAAATTATTCTCCTTCACCTAGTGGATTAGCTTATGGTTGTTGATCTCCTTGGTAATCATTTTCAATCATTTTATGACAGATTATGGCTTTCCAATTACTTCCAAATTCTATGGCCCGATATTGCCACTATCTATTAGAAAATAGGACCGTAGAGCAATAATATTTATACAGTTAAATAATTAAACACGATGCAAAACAAATTAAACACATTACAAAGAGACACGTATATAACATGGTTCACCCAAATGATGAGCTACATCCACACATAAATTTCCATTCCTTTTATTAACGTCCTGTTGCAGCTACAACCATTTCCCAAAATTCTAAAAAAATTTGGGACCCTCCTTTGCTTGGATTAGTTTGATTTTCTGCTTGAAATTGGTCTAAGAACTTCCAGAAAGACATTGCTTGTGCTTGGATTGAGCTACCCATTGTTTTGATTTCTTCCTCGGATGCCTTAAGTCATCCACTATTTGATCAAGTTCTATCGCTGCCCTTAAGCACATTTGAAAACATGCTGGAATTGGAAGATGATTTGTTTTGATTTTTTGCCGTTGTGGGTGGATCTGAGCTTTGGTTTTCCACAGTTGCAGATGGTTTTTTGTTTTGCGGAAAGAAAAACCTTCCGATTTCCGACCCGTTGGGTTTTTTTTCCGTCGGACGCTTTTTTGTTTGGCATCGGAAGCTTTTATGATCTTCTTTTCCGCCGTTACGGATGAGTTTTCACTTTCTTTCCGATTCATGTGTTTCGGCTGTATTTTGGCTTTGTATCGGAGCCTTTTACCATCTTTTCTTCCGCCATTGCGGATGGATTTTTGTTTCGACTTCGATATCTTTCCCGGTTTCATTATTTTACTTCGGCGGCTGTGGCATTGGAAATTTGTATCTTTTTTCTCCGCCATTGCAGCTGCTAAAACTCGTACCTCTCCGATCTAAAAGTTTTCCGATTCCGACTTAGGACCCGCCGTTGCGGGTGGGAAAAGTGTTAGCCCTTCCGACGTAAACTCGTTTTGCTTCCGATTTGAGCTTCATGGATGGATTTTTGTTATGACTCTCCGTCGTTGCGGAAGAGTTTGTGCCATCACCTTCCGATTGGTTTTACCTCCAACGTTCGATTATTAGTTTTTTCCCGCCTTGCCTATCACTGCGGATGGATTTGGGTTATGGCCTTTCGCCGTTGCGGAAGGATTTACGTTTCACCTTCCGATACAGAATAGGCTCCCGTCCGATATGTTACGTGTCACACGTGTGGACCATTTCTATATATGCGGGGAGGCAAGTTATTGTTCTATTGTTATTTTTTTTCTAACTGTCGTGCCCCTCGTTGTCGTGCTATCGCACCCGCTCGGTCCCTCGTTGCGGTACATTCAGTAAAGGTATCTCCACCGTGAAGCCTGCCAAGCATCTCCCCATTGGATATGTCCGTGCCAGGTAGGTTTTACTCACCTTCTCCCGTTCCGTTGAGACATTTGATAAGGTTTTATGCGGTCATTTTTGGTTGCGGTAGTTTGTTTTCCCCAGCTTTGTTCTTGTTCTGTTATTTTTTCGCGCCTATATAGGTGGGGGGGTTTTTTAATCTCGACTGTTAGCATGGGCGTTTTGACCCACGGAGTAATTTTTCTGCCCGCGGCCGTTGGTGTGCACCTTTGCGCATAGTGGGTGGGGGTTTGGTGCAGGCGGCCGTTACGCCGCTTGCACCAAGCTTCCCTGTGTGTGATGAGGGGTTTGTGAGGGGAGGTTATGTGGTTTTTCTGTAAGCATTGGTTGATTGCCCCTTTGGGTGGATGTTTTCATATCATGTGCATCTTCGAACCCCAGCCATTTTACCTATGCAGTCCTGCACAAACCATTTTAGTGCTCGGCTTCGAACCCGGGTCGGGGGAGGAGGTTTATCACGACACGTAGTTATCTACCGTAGTATGTGCAAGGGTTTGTTTTTTCTTTCTTAATTGAACGCGCCATAGAAGCTCGCACTTTTGAATAGCAGGCGGTTCACTGTGCCATGCCGCGCACTGTTGTTTGTGTTTTGAACCCGAGCAAGTGGGGGGAAGAGTGATGGATCCTCGCATTTAGTCTGTTGACCATTACATTGAGCGAGCAGTCCGTTGTAAGGTGCCATTGTAAAAAATCGCCTGGGTTTTGTCCCTTGTCGGTCCCGCACAGC
>LPNX010884797.1:37400-49069 GCA_001517045.1 Pseudotsuga menziesii | reverse complement strand
AACAATTGGCTATCTGGTTGTGAAATATCTTTAATTGTTCATGCGATATGGGAAGAAATATCAGCTAACTGTAGTTTCTCTTATGTTGCATGCACGCTTTTCATTACTCATAATTTAATTCAGTTTGCTCCCCGGGGATAGATAGATAGGTAGTTAGTTTCATTTCATGACTGCATATGTGATTGGGAGGCTTTGGAGCCTAAGACGAGAGGTAAGAACCTGCGCATCACATTGTGATGCTCCTTGCATCCCCACCACCCTGCATGATTAATTAGGCATCTGCATTTCATACATTAAGTCAAAATTACAAAAACTCGGTGGACCAGGCCGCAACCGGTAAACCCTTTGTTTTGTTACTTGACCTATGGTAGCCAGACCGCAAACTGAACGGATTACCTATACCAAACATTCAATGGGCTAGTTGGGAACGTTGACTGGAGAGAATCCCTTTCTGTTGTCGCCTGCGAATTTCCAGGCCTCAACAGTTTTGGCGCTAGGAGGAGGGCCGCCAATGCATGGCTGGCCATGGAAACTTAGTTTTCCCAAGATTACCTTACCAGCAGATATTTGAAGCTTTTAGCCTGACCCAGGTACTTACAGGTTTCAGTTATACCTTTGAGGTACGGAAGCCTGTTCTCACCCTACGTTACTCTTTGCTCAAATTCTTGTCCTTTTACCTGTGCTCATGGATGGTATCAATGCAAATCAGCCCAACCCGCAGCCTGCTTGGAGAGCTAGGTCACCTTTGAACCTAACTCCTCCCTTGCATAACCTACCTCAAGCCTTTGACAAGCTGTTGCCTAAGTTTGACCCCAAGGAAAGGACTGCTGTAGATGACCACCTGTAAAGCTTTTATCTAGCACTAGAGGGACTAAGAGCTGGGGAGTATGAAGATGTGGTCTGTAGACTGTTCCCGCACACCCTGAAAGAAGCAGCAACATCTTGGTATTTCGGTTTGCCCGCAAACTCTATTCTTGATTGGGACACTTTTGAAAGGGTTTTCAGAAGTAAATATACAACCCAGAAAACTCACGCCTCCTTGATGAAAGGGCTTGGTTTGTTAAGAAAAGAGAAGAATGAGAAGGTACATATTTTCACTCAACGATTTTCAATATACCTAAAGAACTTCTTTGAAGCTGACAGACCCTCAGACAAGGTCTTAATTGAGTATTATACCTCAGCCCTAGGGCCTGAGCTGGCCATGTTTGCCAAGATGAAATCCAAACCCACATTGGTAGAGACATATGAAGAGGCCGAAAGGATAGAGGCTAAAAGGGAAGGTGTAGAAGATTATCCTGATTCACCTAGAGAGAAAACTCCAAATAGAGGAGCTTTATTGTTGTCTAAACCTGTATATGAACAATCACATGAGTATCAGAGAATGATGACAATGCTTTAGAAGCTATCTAACCGAATCATAGATCTGGAGAGAGAAAAGGAAATTCAGAAAACTTATAAGCCCTGCTATCCGAAAAGAGAGGATAACAACCAATGGCAAGTCCCTCCACCAAGTTTAGCATCAATGAACATGACAGAAATAGGGGGGGATAATTTCTGTACCTTTCACCAGCAACCCCACTCTAAAAAGAAATGCCCTCAATGGTTTAATTCAATGTCTTTGGTAATGAATAAGTTGTTGAACTCCAAATTGACTAAAGACAGTGGTGAAGAAGGAGAAAAAGAACAAACCATGGAGAAGCAAGATGATGATACAATATTCTTATGGAATGGTGTTTCGTTGTTCCACACAGAAGAAAATACTCTCAAGTCTTAATATACACCTACAACCACAAAAGATAAGAACCTAGCAATTAAGGACAGTACAATACTTTCAAAGATTAAACATTTGCAGGATAATGTCAAGAGACAGGTAGAAGTAAATGTTGAGGACAAAACACCTGAAGCAGCCACCCTCAACCAGGAGGCACAGCCAAGCAATGAGACTATCAAACCTGTGAAAGATATTGAGGAAGGAAGCACTGAAAAAGTTAAGGAAGTTAAAGAGGAAGTACCCCCCGTAAACCAACCTGTGGAAGAAAAGATAGAATTAACTAGGACCAGGAAAACTAGCGCTCCACCTTTCCTTGTGACTCTTGAAATTTTGAATCATAAGGTGCATAATTTTTTGGTGGACTCTGGATCATCCATGAATGTTATGCCTCTGGCAGTATGCAAAAAACTTAATGGGCAACTAAAACCTACTATTTGGGATGTCACTCAACTCGACAAAACTAGTGTCAAAGTAGTGGGGGAGATGGAGAACGTTCTGATTCGATTGTCTGCAAATAAAAGGATATGTAATTACATTGACATTGTAGTAGCAGACATACCTGATGGGTATGGAATGATCCTGAACCGAGATTGGAGAGCAAGACTAAATGGGTACTTTGCTTCGGGATGGTCTCACTTGTGGTTACCTCAGAAGGGCAGCCCAAACCTGATTAAGATATTAAGAGAGCCCTACATGAAGCACAATGTCACTAAGCTAGGAGAGGGAAATGAATCTGCTGATTCTGTCCTGGGAAATTATCTGACTGAGTTTGAGTTAAGACATCTTACTCTAAGAAAGCCCAGTTCTATGACTGATACTCAGCCTGAGCTCCTTCAACTTCCTCAGGCTGTAAGAGACGAATGTAGGATAGTAGACATGGGTTCAGTTTCAAAAACAGCACAGCTAGATCATGGTTAAACAACTCATCTCTATTATTCATCCCACCCCTTAACTACCCCATGATTAAAGATTTTCAGGAGTGGGCAATAATTTTTCTTTCTTTTTGTTTTGTACATAAATAAATTGTTTAGTGTTCTTTAATGCTTTGATGTTTTTCTTTTTGATTATTGGATTTGATGTTGTTTTGCATTATTGCTTTGCTAGCATTTCTTTTTTTCTTGAATAAAGAGGCAAACTTTTGGTTGCAATGGGGACATCAAGGTTCTTTATTAACTGAAATATTGAGCGAGAGACTGTGCTTTAAAGTATAGAATGTCTTCTAGTCGTAGTGTTCCTAACTTGCAATGCATTCATTGAAGTCTTACTTAACCCCTGTAAATAGCTCAGAAGTAAAAAAGGTCTAGAGTACTATTTCGAGGCTCCATCCATTTCACATCTTAAATATCGAAGGGGGTGACAGCAAAAGACCCACGAAAAGGAAGCAGAGTAAGACAATATATCATATATAAATGATCCCATGAAATATATTCAGAAAAGCAAAAAACTATCAAGAGTCAAAACTCCTTAAAGAAAAACAATACATATCAAAGCAGGAAGTACTAAATGGCCACAAGATCCTCTCTATCCGTGAATTGAAATATGAAGTACATTGTTCACACAAAAGGACACTATGGGATAGAGGATCCTGAATTAAAATTTAGTAAGAAAGGCCTGCAGGAGAACTCATATCAAAAGAACTAAAGTTCAAAAGGCACAAAAGTGCAGTTGGGATGGGAATGAGGAACAAAAGGATAATACTGTTTACTCTCTGTTACAATCCTGTGGTGTCCAAGCTGTAAAATACCTAAGGACCGGAAAAATAAACCTCACTTATTTGGCCTCAAAAGAGTTATTCATACTTGCAATATTTCTGATGTTACCATTTCCCAAAGAATAGACTACTTCTCAATGGTTTAAATGCTTATGTTGGCCAGCATGAGGATAAATACATCTAGAAGATTTCAAATTTTATTCAGACGGTCCTACACTGGGAAGGAGTTAATACAGAAATCTAGGGTTCACCAGGTAGTCACCAATTGTTGCAGCAGCAACCATTTTTCAAAATTCTAAAAAAATTTAGGACCCTTCTTTGCTTGGATTAGTTTGATTTTCTGCTTGAAATTGGTCTAAGAACTTTCAGAAAGACGTTGCTTGTGCTTGGATTGAGCTACCCATTGTTTTGATTTCTTCCTCGGATGCCTTAAGTCATCCACTATTTGATCAAGTTCTATCGCTGCCCTTAAGCACATTTGAAAACATGCTGGAATCAGAAGATGATTTGTTTTGATTTTCCACCGTTGCGGGTGGATCTGAGCTTTGGTTTTCCGCAGTTGCAGATGGTTTTTTGTTTTACAGAAAGAAAACCTTCCGATTTCCGAACCGTTGGGGTTTTTTTTCCGTTGGACGCTTTTTTGTTTGGCATCGGAAGCTTTTATGATCTTCTTTTTCGCCGTTACGGATCAGTTTTCACTTTCTTTCCGATTCATGTGTTTCAGCTGTATTTTGGCTTTGTATCGGAGCCTTTTACCATCTTTTCTTTCGCCATTGCGGATGGATTTTCGTTTCAACTTCCATATCTTTCTCGGTTTCGTTATTTTACTTCGGCGGCCGTGGCATTGGAAATTTGTATCTTTTTTCTCCGCCATTGCGGCTGCTAAAACTCGTACCTCTCCGATCTAAAAGTTTTTCGATTCCGACTAAGGACCTACCATTGCAGGTAGGCGTACGCTTTAAAGTTCCGACGTTGCAGGTGGGAAAAGTGCTAGCCCTTCCGACGTAAACTCGTTTTGCTTCCGATTCGAGCTTCACGGATGGATTTTTGTTATGACTCTCCGCCATTGCGGAAGAGTTTGTGGTGTCACCTTCCGATTGGTTTTACCTCCAACGTCCGATCATTAGTTTTTTCCCACCTTGCCTATCACTGCGGACGGATTTGGGTTATGGCCTTCCGCCGTTGTGGAAGGATTTACGTTTCACCTTCCGATCCAAAATAGGCTCCCATCCGATATGTTATGTGTCACACGTGTGGACCATTTCTATATATGCAGGGAGGCAAGTTATTATTCTATTGTTATTTTTTTTTCTAACTACCGTGTCCATCTTTGTCGTGCTGTCGCGCTCTCCCGGTCCCTCGTTGGGGTACATTCAATACAGGTGTCTCCACCGTGAAGCCTGCCAAGCATCTCCCCGTCGGATACATCCGTGCCAGGTAGGTTTTACTCACCTTCTCCTGTTCCGTTGAGACATTTGATAAGGTTTTATGCAGTCACTTTTGGTTGCGGTAGTTTGTTTTCCCCAGCTGTGTTCCTGTTCCGTTATTTTTTTGCTCCTATATAGGTGGGGGGGTTTTTTAATCTCGACTATTAGCATGGGCGTTTTGACCCACGGAGTAATTTTTCTTCCCGCGGCCGTTGGTGTGCACCTTTGCGCATAGTGGGTGGGGGTTTGGTGCAGGCGACCGTTACGCTGCCTGCACCAAGCTTCCCTATGTGTGATGAGGGGTCTGCGAGGGGAGGTTATGTGGTTTTTCTGTAAGCATTGGTTGATTGCCCCTTTGGGTGGATGTTTTCATATCATGCGCATCTTCGAATCCCATCCATTTTACCTATGCGGTCCTGCGCAAACCATTTTAGTGCTCGGCTTTGAACCCGGGTCGGGGGAGGAGGTTTATCACGACACGTAGTTATCTACCATAGTATGTGCAGGGGTTTGTTTTTTATTTCTTAATTGAACGCGCCATAGAAGGTCGCACTTTCGAATAGCAGGCGGCTCACTGTGCCATGCCACGCACTGTTGTTCGTGTTTTGAACCCAAGCCAGTGGGGGGAAGAGTGACGGATCCTCGCATTTAGTCTGTTGACCATTAGATTGAGCGTGCAGTCCTTTGTAAGGTGTCCTTGTAAAAAATCTCCTAGGTTTTGTCCCTTGTCGGTCCTGCGCAGCGATGTGATAATGGCATGCATAGAAAGCAGAAATGGGTGGCCTATTGATGTAGATTTCCTTGTCATCTTTAATGTGGCTGATATAATTGTTCAATATCATACAACAGTAGTAGATTGCTATTTTTTTTTACTATATGTGACATTTTTGCATCATGCTAGATATAGACAAGGTCATTAAATGCTGTACTTTGGTTGTAACAGTTCAGATTAGTTAGGCCATTTTAGGCTATCCATGCATACATCTATCTCTCTAACAAATTGTTGTCATAATACACTGCACACTGTCATATAAATGTCTGCACCTTGAATTTATCAATGTTACAATGTTATATATGGCAGGAAGAATTCGAATCCACCATGTCGAAGAGGCAGAAGAAGAAGGCCCTAGTGGTCGAATAAGAACCAGAAGTAGAGGTTGTCACGAAGACCGAATACATATATGAAGACACTCAATGTGTTTCTGGTGTTGAACCCAAGTGCAAATGGGGTGAAATATATAGATTGATTGCCCATAGGGAGGTTCCCGACATGGGCCTTGAAGAAGAATCCATCTATGCTAACATAGAGAAATCTTCTCTCATGAGGGTTGCCACTCGACCAGAGTTGTTCCCGTGTTCTGAATTAATTGGCTGGATTCTACCCCGAATAGATATAAGTACAATGATTATGGGAAATGTTGAAGGACAGGGCTATGCTGCATTTAGCCCTGGATATGTAGCATTGGCTTATCACCTACCAGAAGCCCAAGTTTTCTTATCTAATGATTAGCTGAATAGCATCAGAATGGACCTGGTGGAAACTCTTAAGAGAATGTTGTTGCAGGGAAAGCATTACCGGTACAGTCCGACAAGTGAGTATGATAGCGCGAACTTGAGGGCTCCCTATAGATTTATAGCTCTGATGCTTAATAAGGTCTTTGGGAGAGCTCATGGCAAACTCTTCAAGATAGAGTGGATACCCATCATTTTCCATGTGGCCATCCAAGGGACAATTTTCAATTGGGCTAGCATGGTATCCAGCATTCTTTCTTCTTGCTTGACCTCAGCCTTGGAGGGAGAGTCTCGGAAAAGATCGGAATTTTATATGAGTTAAATATTGATAGACTGCATATTGTGCAACGATCCTTTCCCCGGTCTGAGGTGCATCTCGGACAGGGAAAGAATGCCTGTTTATGCCGCTTATAGACCATTGTGGGCTCACCAGTACCATAGCCATTACAGAGAGGTCTGTGAGCACTTCATTATGCCAGTGTACACACTCATTTTCTGGAAGGAGTGTGACTGTATGTCGGAAGAAGCCATGCAAGTAATAGAAGAATATGCGGATTATTACTTAACTAAAAATGGCATGTACTTCCGGATGTTTGGAGGATCAAGAACACCTTCACTGCTGCCCAAATATGCAACAGATTACATAGTCCACAAGGAGGCAGTCAGACAAGTGTTCATAAATGGAATAGGCAGTTTTCTGTTCGAACATAAGAATACTTCCTACCCTCCTTTGCCATTCAAGCTAGGAAGCTACAAATTCACCAAGGTGAAATAAGCTGCTGAATTCATAGAGGAGTTGGAGAAGTTCCATTTTGGAGAGATGCCTTTCCGGAGAAATGATACTCATGGGAAAGTAGCTAAGCACTGTAAAGAGTATAAGGTGCATTTTGAGTATACCCATCATTTCGATAGGGATGAATCTGTCTTCCGGAACGCCCTGAACATGACAGCACTGAAGAGAATATTCAAGAAGAAAATCACTACCATAGGTGGGAAAGGGGATGAACAGGATAAGGCTAAGGAAGAAGCCAAAAAGAGAAATGAAGAAGCCTAGATGTTAGCAAAAGAAGCTGTAGAAAGGCTGCATACAGAAGGAGAAAGAAGAGCTGCTCAGGAAGCAGCTGAGAAAGCAAAAGAAGCAGAAGAAGCAAAGAAAAAGCTCGATGAGGAGCTCCAAAATCAAGAAGCTGAAAGAATAAAGTCGACCCAGCAGTCAGCTTATGAAATAGCAGCAGGGCAGACCCAGGAGGTGGAAAATCACGAGATTCATACCTCTCAAATACCTTCTACCAGCATACCCATGGTCCCCACACTCAAGCTGGTCCTTTTTGTGCAGGAAAAGGGAAAGGAAATCCCTGACTTCAACACAGTATATTATGATAGGGCAACGAAGAGAATAATAAAGAGGACAGAGAGGAAAGTTGAGGCGGAAGGTATACCTGGTAAAATGATAACAGATACGGCTATTGTGTTAGGAACTGACTAGGATCCTAGATTTACCCTAAGAGCCGGGTCTGCATTCATCCAAGCTTCAGAAGATAATGTAGGGAAGATAATGATAGACTTGGAGCAATCCAAGAAATCTTTTGCTCAATTAAAGGATACATTGAGGAAAGAGAGGGAGGAAAGCAACAGGCTCAAAAGGAAATATGAAGATGTGCAATGGGAAATAAAGTCCCCAAGAGCTGAAGTACAGGCCCTTCAAGTAGAAATGCAAGTCAAGGAAACAGCACAGGAGGCCCTAGAGAAAGTGCAGAAAAAATGCCAAGATTTAAAGAGTGAGAAGGGATAGCTATTGGAAAAGGTGGAGGAGCTACAAGAGCAGCTAAAGATTCTCTTGCAGGAAAACGATCTGCACACCCAAGAACTGAGAAAGGAACATCAGGAGCAGATTTATTCTTTGACCACTACTTTGGAAGTGGCAAGAGAATAGCAGGTTAATCTCCAGCCTTTCAAGGAGCATGTATTGACCCAGAAAACCAAGATGCTGTAGCTGCAGACTGTTGTTGAAGAAGAAAGATGCAGAGTGCTGCAAATCGATGGCCGGTTGGAGGAGATACTGGAAAATGCCTCCTACTTTGTGGACCGATGATCCCAGGACGTCCTAGAGGTCCTAATTGCAAGAATGGCGAGGTTGGAGAAAAACGAAGAAACCCCAGCGGATCTACCAGGAAAAGAATAGCAGGCCCTCAAATGGGACTATAAACTACTGGAGTTTGCTATTAACACCGCTTAATACTTCAAGAAGGCAGTAAAGAAGACAAGGGGATTATGCACTGATTTTTTCAGAAGACTTCTCATTATATATAACCGGTGCTAGATAGAAGCGGAAGAGAGGCTTGAAGCTTTCCCAGATCACGATACCTTTGTGGAGCTATTACAGAAGAGATTCCAGGAGGAAGAAGCTAAGGTGCAGGACATCAAAGCCCTGGATGATCTGATCTTGAGAAGCCAAGTAGCTCATCCAGTTGTCAGTGTACAGCTTCTGGAAGATCAGCTCCGATTGAGTACATCCAGGGTCGAGGCTATCAATAATCAAGCTGAGAAGTTTGAGATAAATATTCAGTTTTTAGAGCCGTGTTCTTTTGAAGGCATCACTAATGAAGCTGCAGCATGGAGGAAGTTTCTAGATAGTCAAGTGGGCCCCTCCTCATGAAGGATCAGTCATTATTGTAATTTGTAACTATTTTGTAAAATATTTAAGGAAAGTAGAACGTTGGGAGACGAGAGGTTGGGAATCCCAAAGGTCACTTTGGGCAGCCCAACAGTCTGACCCTTTTGTATAAATGTAAAAGACTTAGAAGGGAAAAAAGGGAGTTTTTCCCAGGGAGACTGGTGAAGACATATTGTAAAAAGAACTATTTCCTTTTGCAATAAAAAATTACAGTTTGCCTGTTGGAGAAAGCTTGGTGGAATATTCAAATGTTGTACTATGGATTTGTTGAAGAGGAACTATTTCTTGTATGAATGTTTTCCAGTTTATTTTATAAATATTTCCACTAGGAGTAATGAATGTTGTTCATAAACAATTGGCTATCTGGTTGTGAAATATCTTTAATTGTTCGTGCGATATGGGAAGAAATATCAGCTAACTATAGTTTCTCTTATGTTGCATGCATGCTTTTCATTACTCATAATTTAATTCAGTTTGCTCCCTGGGGATAGATAGATAGGTAGTTAGTTTCATTTCATGACTGCATGTGTGATTGGGAGGCTTCGGAGCCTAAGACGAGAGCTAAGAACCTGTGCATCACATTGTGTCACTCCTTGCAGCCCCACCACCCTGCATGGTTAATTAGGCATCTGCATTTCATACATTAAGTCAAAATTACAAAAACTCGTTGGACCGGGCAGCAACCGGTAAACCCTTTGTTTTGTTACTTGACCTACGATAGCCAGACCGCAAACCAGATGGATTCCCTATACCAAACAGTCAACAGGCTAGTTGGGAACATTGACTAGGGAGAATCCCTTTTTGTTGTCGCTTGCAAATTTCCAGGCCTCAACAGTTTTGGTGCTAGAAGGAGGGCCTCCAGTGCATGGATGGCCGCGGAAACTTAGTTTTCCCAAGATTACCTTACCAACAAATATTTGAAGCTTTTAGCCTGACCCAGGTACTTACAGGTTTCGGTTATACCTTTGAGGTAAGGAAGCCTGTTCTCACCCTACGTTACTCTTTGCTCAAATTCTTGTCCTTCTACCTGTGCTCATGGCTAGTATCAATGCAAATCAGCCAAACCCGGAGCCTGCCTGGAGAGCTAGGTCACCTTTGAACCTAACTCCTCCCTTGCATAACCTACCTCAAGCCTTTGACAAGTTGTTGCCTAAGTTTGACCCAGAGGAAAGGACTGCTGTAGATGACCACCTGCAAAGCTTTTATCTAGCACTAGAGGGGCTAAGAGCTGGGGAGTATGAAGATGTGGTCTGTAGACTGTTCCTGCACACCCTGAAAGGAGAAGCAACATATTGGTATTTCGGTTTTCCCGCAAACTCTATTCTTGATTGGGACACTTTTGAAAGGGTTTTCAGAAGTAAATATACAACCCATAAAACTCACGCCTCCTTGATGAAAGGGCTTGGTTTGTTAAGAAAAGAGAAGAATGAGAAGGTACATATTTTCACTCAACGATTTTCAATATACCTAAAGAACTTCTCTGAAGCTGACAGACCCTCAGACAAGGTCTTAATTGAGTATTATACCTCAGCCCTAGGGCCTGAGCTGGCCATGTTTTCCAAGATGAAAGACAAACCCACATTGGTAGAGACCTATGAAGAGGCCAAAAGGATAGAGGCTGAAAAGGAAGGTGTAGAAGATTATCCTGATTCACCTAGAGAGAAAACTCCAAACAGAAGAGCTTTATTGCTGTCTAAACCTGTAGATGAACAATCACATGAGTATCAGAGAATGATGACAATGCTTCAGAAGCTATCTAACCGAATCATAGATCTGGAGAGAGAAAAGGAAATTCAGAAAACTTATAAGCCCTGCTATCCGAAAAAAGAGGATAACAACCAATGGCAAGTCCCTCCACCAAGTTTAGCATCAATGAACATGATAGAAATAGGGGGGATAATTTCTGTACCTTTGACCAGCAACCCCACTCTGAAAAGAACTTCCCTCAATGGTTGAATTCAATGTCTTTGGTAATGAATAAGTTGCCGAACTCCAAATTGACTAAAGATAGTGGTGAAGAAGGAGAAAAAGAACAGACCATGGAGAAGCAAGATGATGATACAATATTCTTATGGAATGGTGTTTCGCTGTTCCACACACAAGAAAATACTCTCAAGTCTCAATATACACCTACAACCACAAAAGATCAGAACCTAGCAATTAAGGACAGTACAATACTTTCAAAGATTAAACATTTGCAGGAAAATGTCAAGAGACAGGTAGAAGTAAATGTTGAGGACAAAACACCTGAAACAGCCACCCTCAACCAGGAGGCAGAGCCAAGCAATGAGACTGTCAAACCTGTGAAATATATTGGGGAAGGAAGCACTGAAAAAGTTAAGGAAGTTAAAGAGGAAGTACCCCCCACAAACAAACCTGTGGAAGAAAAGATCGAATTAACTAGGACAAGGAAAACAAGCGCTCCACCTTTCCTTGTGACTCTTGAAATTTTGAATCATAAGGTGCATAATTGTTTGGTGGACTCTGGATCATCCATGAATGTTATGCCTCTAGCAGTATGCAAAAAACTTAATGGGCAACTAAAACCTACTATTTGGGATGTCACTCAACTCA
>LPNX010884797.1:17547-37341 GCA_001517045.1 Pseudotsuga menziesii | reverse complement strand
GGAGAACGTTCTGATTCGATTGTCTGCAAATAAAAGGATATGTCATTACATTGACATTGTAGTAGCAGACATACCTGATGGGTATGGAATGATCCTGAACTGATATTGGACAGCAAGACTAAATGGGTACTTTTCTTTGGATTGGTCTCACTTGTGGTTACCTCAGAAGGGCAGCCCAAACCTGATTAAGATATTAAGAGAGCCCTACATGAAGCACAATGTCACTAAGCTAGGAGAGGGAAACGAATCTGCTGATTCTATCCTGGGAAATTATCTGACTGAGTTTGAGTTAAGACATCTTACTCCAAGAAAGGCCATTTCTATGACTGATACTCAGCCTGAGCTCCTTCAACTTCCTCAGGTTGTAAGAGACGATTGTAGGATAGTAGACATGGGTTCAGTTTCAAAAACAGCACAGCTACATCATGGTTAAACAACTCATCTCTATTATTCAGCCCACCCCTTAACTCCCCCATGATTAAAGATTTTTAGGAGTGGGCAATAATTTTTCTTTCTTTTTGTTTTGTACATAAATAAATTGTTTAGTGTTCTTTAATGCTTTGATGTTTTTCTTTTTGATTATTGGATTTGATGTTGTTTTCCATTATTGCTTTTCTAGCATTTCTTTTTGTCTAGAATAAAGAGGCAAACTTTTGGTTGCAATGGGGACATCAAGGTTCTTTATTAACTGAAATCTTGAGCGAGAGATTGTGCTTTAAAGTATAGAATGTCTTCTAGTAGCAGTGTTCCTAACTGGCAATGCATTCATTGAAGTCTTACTTAACCCCTGTAAATAGCTCAAAAGTAAAGAAGGTCTGGAATACTATTTCGAGGCTCCATCCATTTCACATCTTAAATATCCAAGGGGGTGACAGCAAAAGACCCACGAAAAGGAAGCAGAGTAAGACAGTATATCATATATAAATGATCCCATGACATATATTCAGAAAAGCAAAAAGCTATCAAGAGTCAAAACTCCTTAAAGAAAAACAATACATATCCAAGCAAAATATCAAAGCAGGAAGTACTAAATGGCCACAAGATCCTCTCTGTCCGTGAATTGAAATATGAAGTACATTTTTCACACAAAAGGACACTATGGGATAGACGATGCTGAATTAAAATTCAGTAAGAAAGGCCTGCAGGAGAACTCATATCAAAAGAACTAAAGTTCGAAAGGCACAAAAGTGCAGTTGGCATGGGAATGAGAAACAAAAGGATAATACTGTTTACTCTCTGTTACAATCCTGTGGTGTCCGAGCTATAAACTACCTAAGGAACGACAAAATAAACCTCACTTATTTGGCCTCAAAAGAGTTATTCAGACTTGCAACATTTATGATGTTACCATTTCCCAAAGAATAGACTACTTCTCAATGGTTTAAATGCTTAAGTTGGCCAGCATGAGGATAACGACATCTAGAAGATTTCAACTTTTATTCAGACGGTCCTACACTGGGAAGGAGTTAATTCAGAAATATGGGGTTCACCAGGTAGTCGCCAATTGTTGTAGCTGCAACCATTTCCCAAAATTCTAAAAAAATTTAGGACCCTCCTTTGCTTGGATTAGTTTTATTTTCTGCTTGAAATTGGTCTAAGAACTTTCAGAAAGACGTTGCTTGTGCTTGGAATGAGCTACCCATTGTTTTGATTTCTTCCTTGGATGCCTTAAGTCATCCACTATTTGATCAAGTTCTATCGCTGCCCTTAAGCGCATTTGAAAACATGCTGGAATCGGAAGATGATTTGTTTTGATTTTCCGCCATTGAGGGTGGATCTGAGCTTTGGTTTTCCGCAGTTGCAGATGGTTTTTTGTTTTGCGGAAAGAAAAACCTTCCGATTTCCGACCCGTTGGGTTTTTTTTCCATCGGACGCTTTTTTGTTTGGAATCGAAAGTTTTATGATCTTCTTTCCGCCGTTACGGATGAGTTTTCACTTTCTTTCCGATTCATTTGTTTTGGCTGTATTTTGGCTTTGTATCGGAGCCTTTACCATATTTTCTTCCGCCATTGCGGATGGATTTTCATTCCGAATTCGATATCTTTCCTGATTTCGTTATTCTACTTTGGCGGCTGTGGCATTGGAAATTTGTATCTTTTTTCTCTGTCGTTGTAGCTGCTAAAACTCGTACCTCTCCGATCTAAAAGTTTTCTGATTCCGACTTAGGACCCGCCGTTGCAGGCAGGGGTACGCTTTAAATTTCCAACGTTGCGGGTGGGAAAAGTGCTAGCCCTTCTGATGTAAAGTCGTTTTGCTTCCGATTCGAGCTTCACGGATGGATTTTTGTTATGACTCTCCACCGTTGCGGAAGAGTTTGTGCTGTCACCTTCCGATTGGTTTTACCTCCGACGTCCAATCATTAGTTTTTTCCCGCCTTGCCTATCACTACGGACGGATTTGGGTTATGACCTTCCGCCGTTGCGGAAGGATTTACGTTTCACCTTCCGATCTAGAATAGGCTCCTGTCCGATATGTTACGTGTCACACCTGTGGACCATTTCTATATATTCGGGGAGGTAGGTTATTATTCTATTGTTATTTTTTTTTCTAACTGCCGTGCTCGTCGTTGTCGTGTTGTCACGCTCGCCCGGTCCCCCATTGCGGTACATTCAGTACAGGTGTCTCCACCGCGAAGCCTGCCAAGCATCTCCCCGTCGGATGCATCCATGCCAGGTAGGTTTTACTCACCTGCTCCCGTTCCGTTGAGACATTTGATAAGGTTTTATGTGGTCAGTTTTGGTTGCGGTAGTTTGTTTTCCCCAGCTGTGTTCCTGTTCCTTTATTTTTTCGTGCCTATATAGGTGGGGGGGTTTTTTAATCTCGACTGTTAGCATGGGAGTTTTGACCCATGGAGTAATTTTTCTGCTTGCGGCCGTTGGTGTGCACCTTTGACCATAGTGGGTGGGGGTTTGGTGCAGGCGGCCATTACGACGCCTGCACCAAGCTTCCCTGTGTGTGATGAGGGGTCTGCAAGGGGAGGTTATGTGGTTTTTCTGTAAGCATTGGTTGATTGCCCCTTTGGGTGGATGTTTTCATATCATGCGCATCTTCGAACCCTAGCCATTTTACCTATGCGGTCCTGTGCAAACCATTTTAGTGCTCGGCTTCGAACCCGGGTCGGGGGAGGAGGTTTATCACGACACATAGTTATCTGCTGTAGTATGTGCAGGGGTTTGTTTTTTCTTTCTTAATTGAACGCACCATAGAAGCTCGCACTTTCGAATAGCATGCGGTTCATTGTGCCATGCCGCGCACTGTTGTTTGTGTTTTGAACCCGAGCCATTGGCAGGAAGAGTGATGGATCCTCGCATTTAGTCTGTTGACTATTAGATTGAGCGTGCAGTCCGTTGTAAGGTGCCATTGTAAAAAATCGCCTAGTTTTTGTCCCTTGTCGGTCCCGCGTAGCGATGTGATAATGGCATGCATAGAAAGCAGAAATGGGTGGCCTATTGATGTAGATTTCCTTGTCATCTTTAATGTGGCTGATATAATTGTTCAATATCATACAGCAGTAGTAGATTGCTATTGTTTTTTTACTATATGTGACATGTTTTCATCATGCTAGATATAAACAAGGTCATTAAATGCTGCACTTTGGTTGTAACAGTTCAGATTAGTTAGGCCATTTTAGGCTATCCATGCATACATCTATCTCTCTAACAAATTGTTGTCATAATACACTGCACACTGTCATATAAATGTATGCACCTTGAATTTCTCAATGTTACAATGTTATATATGGCAGGAGAATTCGAATCCACCATGTCCAAGAGGCAGAAGAAGAAGGCCCCTGTGGTCAAAGAAGAACCAGAAGTAGAGGTTGTCACGAAGACCGAATACATATATGAAGACACTCAATGCGTTTCTAGTGTTGAACCCGAGTACAAAGGGGGTGAAATATATAGATTGATTTCCCGCAGGGAGGTTCCTGATATGGGCCTTGAAGAAGAATCCATTTATGCTAACATAGAGAAATCTTCTCTCATGAGGGTTGCCACTTGACCAGAGTTGTTCCCGTGTTCTGAATTAATTGGCTGGATTCTTCCCCGAATAGATATAACTACAATGATTATGGGAAATGTTGAAGGATAGGGCTATGGTGCATTTAGCCCTGGATATGTAGCGTTGGCTTATCACCTACCAGAATCCCAAGTTTTCTTATCTGATGATTGGTTGAACAGCATCAGAATGGACCTGGTGGAAAATCTTAAGAGAATGCTATTGCAGGGAAAGCATTACCGGTACAGACCGACAAGTGAGTATGAAACCGCGAATTTGAGGGCTCCCTACAGATTTATAGCTCTGATGCTTAATAGGGTCTTTGGGAGAGCTCATGGCAGACTCTTCAAGATAGAGTGGATACCCATGATTTTCCATGTGGCCACCCAAGGGACAATTTTCAATAGGGCCAGCATGGTATCCAACAGTCTTTCTTCTTGCTTGACCTCAACCTTGGAGGGAGAGTCCTGGAAAAGATTGGAATTCTATATGAGTTCAATATTGATAGACTGCATATTGTGCAACCAGCCTTTCCCCGATCTCAGGTGCATCTGGGACAGGGAAATAATGCATGTTTATGCTGCTTATAGACCATTGTGGGCTCACCAGCACCATAGCCATTACAGAGAGGTCTGTGAGCACTTCATTATGCCACTGTACACACTCATTTTCTGGAAGGAGTGTGACTATATGTCGGAAGAAGCCATGCAAGTAATAGAAGAATACGCGGATTATTACTTAACTGAAAATGGCATGTACTTCCGGATGTTTGGAGGATCAAGAACACCTTCACTGCTGCCCAAATATGCAATAGATTACATAGTCCACAAGGAGGCAGTCAGACAAGTGTTCATAGATGGAATACGTAGTTTTCTGTTCGAACATAAGAATACTGCCTACCCTCCTTTGCCATTCAATATACGAAGCTACAAATTCACCAAGGTGAAACAAGCTGCTGAATTCGTAGAGGAGTTGGAGAAGTTCCATTTTGGAGAGATGCCTTTCCGGAGAAATGATACTCACGGGAAAGTAGCTGAGCACTGTAAAGAGCATAAGGTGCATTTTGAGTATACCCATCATTTCGATAGGGATGAAGCTATCTTTCGGAATGCCCCAAACATGACAGCACTGAAGAGAAGATTCAAGAAGAAAATCGCTACCATAGGTGGGAAAGGGGATGAACAGGCTAAGGCTGAGGAAGAAGCCAAAAAGAGAAATGAAGAAGCCTAGAGGTTAGAAAAAGAAGCTGCAAAAAGGCTGCATACAGAAGGAGAAAGAAGAGCTGCTCAGGAAGCAGCTGAGAAAGCAAAAGAAGTAGAAGAAGCAAAGAAAAAGCTCGATGAGGAGCTCCAAAAGCAAGAAGCTGAAAGAATAAAGTCGACCCAGTAGTCAGCTTCTGAAACAGCAGTAGGGCAGACCCAGGAGGTGGAAAATCCTAAGATTCAGACCTCTCAAATACCTGCTACCAGTATACCCATGGTCCCCGCACTCAAGCTGGTCCCTTTTGTGCAGGAAAAGGGAAAGGAAATCCCTGATTTCAACACAATATATTATGATAGGGCAAAGAAGAGAATAATAAAGAGGACAGAGAGGAAAGTTGAGGCGGAAGGTCTACCTGGTAAAATGATAACAGAGACGAATGTTATGTTAGGAACTGACCAGGATCTGAGATTTACCCTAAGATTTGGGTCTGCATTCATCCAAGCTTCAGAAGATAATGTAGGCAAGATAATGATAGACTTGGAGCAATCCAAGAAATCTTCTTCTCAATTAAAGGATACATTGAGGAAAGAGACGGAGGAAAGCAACAGGCTCAAAAGGAAATATGAAGATGTGCAATGGGAAATAAAGTCCTCAAGAGCTGAAGTACAGGCCCTTGAAGTAGAATTGCAAGTCAAGGAAATAGCACAGGAGGCCCTAGAGAAAGTGCAGAAGGAATGCCAAGATTTAAAGAGTGAGAAGGGACAGCTACTGGAAAAGGTGGAGGAGCTAGAAGAGCAGTTGAAGATTCTCTTGCAGGAAAATGATCTACACACCCAAGAACTGAGAAAGGAACATCAGGAGCAGATTTCTTCTTTGACCACTGCTTTGGAAGTGGCAAGAGAACAGCAGGTTAATCTCCAGCCTTTCAAGGAACATGTATTGACCCAGAAAACCAAGATGCTGCAGCTGCAGACTGCTGTTGAAGAAGAAATATGCAGAGTGCTGCAAATCGATGGCCGGTTGGAGGATATCCTGGAAACTGCCTCCTACTTTGTGGACCAATCCCAGGATGTCCTAGAGGTCCTAACTACAAGAATGGCGAGGTTGGAGAACAACGAAGAAACCCCAGCGGATCTACAGGAAAAAGACCAGCAGGCCCTCAAACGGGACTATAATCTAGTGGAGTTTGCTATTAACACCACTGAATACTTCAAGAAGGCAGTAAAGAAGACAAGGGGATTATGCACTAAGTTTTTTAGAAGACTTCTCATTACATATAACCGGTGCCAGATAGAAGCGGAAGAGAGGCTTGAAGCTTTCCCAGATCACGATGCCTTTGTTGAGCTATTGCAGAAGAGATTCCAGGAGGAAGAAGCTAAGGTGCAGGATATCAAAGCCCTGGATGATCTGATCTTGAGAAGCCAAGTAGCTCATCCAACTGTTAGTGTACAGCTTCTGGAAGATCAGCTCCAATTGAGTACATCCAGGTTCGAGGCTATCAAGAATCAAGCTGAGAAGTTTGAGATAAATATTCAGTTTTTAGAGCCATGTGCTTTTGAAGGCATCACTAATGATGCTGCAGCGTGGAGGAAGTTTCCAGATAGTCAAGTGGGCCCCTCCTCATGAAGGATCAGTCATTATTGTAATTTGTAACTATTTTGTAAAATATTTAAGGAAAGTAGAAAGTTGGGAGACGAGAGGTTGGGAAGCCCAAAGGTCACTTTGGGCAGCCCAACAGTCTAACCCTTTTGTATAAATGTAAAAGACTTAGAAGGGAAAAAAGGGACCTTTTCCCAGCGAGACTGGTGAAGACATATTGTAAAAAGAACTATTTCCTTTTGCAATAAAAAATTACAGTTTGCCTATTGGAGAAAGCTTGGTGGAATATTCAAATGTTGTACTATGGATTTGTTGAAGAGGAACTATTTCGTTTTCAGCTTTAAATCTGTTAACCGTGAGACCATTCTAACTCATTGAACCTATGTTCTTGTATGAATGTTTTCCAGTTTATTTTATGAAGATTTCCACTAGTAGTAATGAATGTTGTTCATAAACAATTGGCTATCTGGTTGTGAAATATCTTTAATTGTTCATGCGATATGGGAAGAAATATCAGCTAACTATAGTTTCTCTTATGTTGCATGCACGCTTTTCATTACTCATAATTTAATTCAGTTTGCTCCCCGGGGATAGATAGATAGGCAGTTAGTTTCATTTCATGACTGCATATGTGATTGGGAGGCTTTGGAGCCTAAGAGGAGAGGTAAGAACCTGTGCATCACATTGTGATGCTCCTTGCAGCCCCACCACCCTGCATGGTTAATTAGGCATCTGCACTTCATACATTAAGTCAAAATTAAAAAAACTCAGTGGACCGGGCCGCAACCGGTAAACCCTTTGTTTTGTTACTTGACCTACAGTAACCGGACCACAAACCGGACGGATTCCCTATACCAAACAATCAACGGGCTAGTTGGGAACGTTGACTGGGGAGAATCCCTTTCTGTTGTCGCCTGTGAATTTCCAGGCCTCAACACGTCCATAAAGATGAAGGGATACAACATGCAACAATACCGTTGCACTTCCTCTTCACGCTCTCACAATCTCTCTCACACAATCACCGAGATTTTTTACAATGCTACAATACAATACAATACCATACATAGTCGTATTACAATGATTTTATTTTATAGGGGAAATACCATGGGAAAATACTATGGTAAACCCAATACCATGGGTCCGAAAAATTGTTGGCCAACAAGCATCCCAAAAAAAATTTCCGGGGCTTTGCCAATGAACGCCAAAGTTGGGGAATGAGTGTACAGTAAACCTGGGGTCAAACACAACTCAATAATATGACTGGATCTGGAAGATTAGGTTCCACAACCAACACTATCTTCCACAATTGTGGATTATGGGTATGCATTTCCCAAATTTCAAAAATGACTGCAACATTCTTTCCGTAGTCGGGTTACGGATTGCGGATGTGCCTTCCAACTTTTTTGAAATGGGTTTCTGCAATTTCCTCCCGCAAATATCTTTCTACAAATCCTATATCTGACACTTGTCAAAACATGGTTTTTCACATTTGGAAAGTTTACTTCTTGCACATGTGATCATCAGAAAGAAGGCTAAGAACTATGGGTAGACATACATATCAACAAAGAACAAACCCATATTGTTTGATGAATTTATTTGCACAAGGAATGCATTTGGTGGGCATTTAAAAAAAATGTCCTTATGAGCTTTTGTGTTGGCTCTTAGATAGTTTTTCAAAACCATAGGTCACATAGGGTGTATTGTTACTTTCATCAACCTTGGAAGGTTAAGTATCCAGAGAATGGGGAACAACATGTTGATTTTATCTATGCCAACTTCGTCCTCAAATTCATCCTACATGCCATGTCATCATGTCCTAGGTTATTCGTTTGTCATTATTGAACTTCTTTGACATCAATGACAACCATACTCAACAAATGTGGTAGCCCTTAGTTCCTTTTTTAGTCTTTGTTTAGCTACATTTCGTTATATCATAGTTTCCATCTCGACAACTATAGTTACTACTTGTGGTATTCCAGTTAAGTTTGCAAACTCTATTTGGATTATGAACATGCCTCAAACTCTATATTGAGATCATGGCAGAGCATTCAGGTTTTAGAGCTCAATGAGGGCTTATTTTCCACTTTGTTAAGGAACCCCTTAATCTCACAATTATAACAATATGTATACTAATTAATGAATGAATACTATATTACAATATATATATATATATATATATATATATATATATGTAGGAACTATAACCAAATCTAGAGTCAAATCAACTCGCTAGAATGGTGGAATCGTATCTCAGACAAGAGATGTGACGACTACGTGAATTTGTAAGAAGTGAGTTACGATGAGGCCAAAGGGTATTTTAACATAAATCCATGGGGTATTCACTTAGTGAAACCATTTCATAGCGCCTTCTTTCATGGGTTATTAAAGAATAGCCCTAATTTCACTATATATTGATCATTACTTACAAAGGTCCTTTTGTTGAGCTCCCCTCCCAGTACATATTTCTAATAAAAAATCCCATATTTTTACAATGTATTCCTTATTTTTACTACAAACCCCCCTTTTTGTACCCCCCCAATACCTTTAAAACCCGCATACCCGATACCCCTCGGCCCTACAATATATTGACCTTATTTTTCACAATTTAAAACCCCCCTTTATGAATGAAGGTGATAATATATTGCTAGAAAAGGTGAATTCCCATGTATAAAGAATCAATAAGAAAAAAATGAACACCCAAAACCATAACCCCAGAAGATGAAATTCCAAAAATTTTGTGGGCCCCATTGTTGTTAGTTTATATGTCAACTTCCCATGGGCGTAAATTTTACATGCAATCTCTGTTTGGGGTTTTTGGTAATTTGTCGGGAAGATCTAGTAAATAAGTACACATTTTAAATATCCCAATACAAAGACATGTTAAATTATTCTGTCATTGATCTTCAAGCAATCGGTGCAATTGAATTGTTGAATTATTATGCAATGTAAAGGAATGAATAATGCACACTGAACAAGACAAATTTCACTGAAAACATCTAATAATTGGTCAATATAATTATAGGATAAACTTTATTAATCCCAACAATATACAACGGTTTTACACAAAGGAGAATTCGAATCATGCAGATATGATTTGAATCTACCAAATCAATCTGACTATAAAACTAACTACAGGTGTCTAAATCACTATCAAAGTTCATTAGTCTAACTCCAGATGTATAATTCAGTCTCTCAATTAGTTATAATCAGTTAAACCAGTTAAAGTGATGCAGTAGGTGAGAAGTAGGTGAGAATAGGCGCCTTCCCACATGCATCCATGTAGGACTGGTGCTAACTAAACTGGAGAGAATCTAAATAAATGTAACCAGAGCATAGATTAGTTTAACTAGTTACCAACTAACAAAAACTAAAGGAGTTTGGCAGTGGCACTCCCAGTGGCTCCTAAATTGTAGGGATTAGTCTCAGAGGAACATAAACTAAAGCATGAAAGTGCAGTCAGCTGCAAATAGCCTCTATATGTGTTCTCCACACTCTAGTGACTTATACTAGTGGCCCCATTAGACCAAGTGTACCCAATGGTGCTAGTGCACCCAATATTAATTAATGACTCATAAGTTAGGAAAATATAATCTAATAGACAAGTATGGAAAAGGGAGGACTATAAATCCTAACACCCCCCCTTAATCCTAACTTGGACAACTGTGGGACCTGGAAACAAGGCCAAAATTCACCCATTAAAACCTAAAAGAATTAAAAGTTGGTTAATAAAATAAGGAAATAGGGAAAAAAATCATGGGAAAAAGACCCCCTCAAAATAACGAAGAGCAATAAATACAAGCTATGTTTTGGAGAAAATCTTCCTGTTTGGGAGATAACTTGCAAAAACTCTGCTGCAATTTGCCACACTATGTAATAGTATGGTTCTTCTGTGCCACAACATCCTAAATCTATGCATGTGAACCTCTCCAAACTAATTACTATGTCTGGAGGAATTTTCCCCTTTGGAAGAAGAAGAAAATTCTCAAGTGAATCAAGAACATAGACAACGACAAGATGAAAACTGGACCCATGTAGAGAAACTGAGATCAACTGATGAGAGAGAAAACGAGCTTGAGAATTTGAACCATGTGAGGAAAACCCAAGAAACTGATATATGGCATCCTTGAAAATAAAATCATGTGAGTTAAAATCAACTCCAAGTGTTAGGAGCAAGTGTCCAGGAGAATGCAGAATGTTTCCATGTTTACTAGTTCTATGAGGAGATGAGAATGTGATCAAATAGATAGGTAGAGAATCCCTGGGGCTGTGGAGAGATAATTATTGAGCTCCATAATATGATATAGCTTCAAAAATAACCAATGATACACAACATATAATATCAACAAACTCATAAGATAAAACTAACATCAAATCCCCAACAACAAGTTTGAAAGGGACCTGTGGTACTTGATTTTTCACACCAAAATTGACGAGAACAACTAAAAGAATGACTATAAGCTATTGAAAATTAAAAATAAAAATAAATAAGATCATATAATATCCAAATAAGTTCATATCATATCCAAGAGTGTGCTCCGCCGAGATGGTAGATGCATAGTTTTTTCTTCTTCAAAACTTTGAGTATTGGTGTATTCAACCATGTAGGAATTTTGTGGAAGATCAATGTCAATGAGAGTGAATGATTCACTCCTAAAATATGATATTTATTCCAAAAAATACAAATTATTACTAATCTCCACACTAGCAACATCATTAGAGATATATAAATCAAATTCCTCTTCATTTTCTAAAACAATCATCGGTAAACTATGCACAAAGTTTAAAATGGAAGAATCACTGGATAATTTTTGCATACAATGGAAGGAGATTTTTTATTCAATAACAGAGATTCAAATTTATTCTTCTGGATCATCCATATGAGAATATGATATATCATAGATCTCATAAACTTCTAGAGAAGCAAGAGAAGGAGTCACTCCAAGGAGACATTCTTCAATTCGAATTGACTACGTGGAAGATTCTACTTCTTCTTCATATTGAACAACTTGCTTTGTTGCAAAAGAGGGAACATTGAGTACATTATTGAACTCATCATGTAATATAACCTCTCCTAGTAATTGGTATTTGGAATTCAAACACCATATTAGTGCTAGGCCCTCCTGATAGAGTGAGAGTGGTGAAGGATTCTCTGGAGGAAACCATGTGGTTGGATGTTCCAGAATCTATCAAGTAAGTCTTTGACAAAGTGAGGCCTACCTTCAAGGCATGGAAACTCTCAAATTATTCAATCTATTCTTGAGCATCAAACATCTATGAACCTTGTGGAAGGGAAATATTGTTTTGTTCAAGGTGTGATTTCAGCTGGTTGAGGGTCTTCTTCATGCACTGGATTTTTGAATGAAAGCATCTGATACAGTATGAACCTCTAGTATTTTATTTTATGGAACCAGAGGCTCCAACAGAATATTTCAGATTCTATGTTGGTTTCAAATAAAAGGGTTTAGGCTCCTTCCCCTCGTGCTTCCCTTTATGTTTCACATTGGTTGAGTTTGACATCAGAATATCTTGGTTCTTGGAAGTTTGGAGGACTCCCATTTGGACCAACTTATCCTCCTCCTGTATTAAAGACTTCACAAAGCTATCAAGTGAAGGAATCTTTCAACTAGGGATGGAATATAGATACGAAGAAAGAACACTGATAACCAAGTTTTTTGGCAACAGAGAGCACAAGCTTGTCATCCTTCCTCTCTATTCTGCATTGCTTATATTGTAGTGCTAGGGACTTGAATTTTGTGAAAAACAGTTGTATAGTCTCAAAACTATTCAGATGCAATGCTATTAGCTCGTTCTCCAAGATGTGTTTCTGAATCTCATCTTATTTTCCAAACAATAATTTGATATTCTCACAAGATTATTTGGGAGTCCTCAATCCCTCAAGATGAAAGAGGAGATCCCTATATATGTGAGCACAAAGGAAGACAAAGTCTTCATCCAATCGGTTCAAGAAATTTTTTTTCTTAGTAGGATGATGTGTCTATGTCTCTCTGCCCATAGTCATCCTGTACAGGCCAAGCTTGCACAAGGATACCTACATATATTCTCACCAATCAACATAGTGGAAGGGTGTTAGGATCTGGGGTAAGAAAGTAGGAGCTTCGATCAATTATTCCTTCTGATCATTCAATTCTTCAACTCAGCTACGTAGAACCTATAATAAATCACTGCAAAATAAAAAACAATTCACACTATGTCAAAATCAAGCCTTCCATATTGACATGTACACTTTCTCAGGGTCTATCACACCCGTAGACTTCTGTAAACATTTCCAGAGTTAGAAATGCACACTTTGCAGGACTTATGTGGAAACCCATCTGCTTCTGGTGTACAATGGAGATTAGACAGACTTGTTGCTTTCCTGAGTAGGATCTGATACTATGTTAAATTATTGTGCCATTTATCTTCAAGAAATGAGTGAAATTGAATTATTGAATTATTATGCAGTGTAATGGAATGAATAATACACACTAAACAAGACAAATTTCATTGAAAATAGATATAAAGAATTGCTCAGTATAATTACAGTATAAAATTCAGTAATCCCAGCCGTATACAACAGTATTACATAAAGGATAATTCAAATCATGTGGATATGATTTGAATCTACCAACTCAATTTGACTGCATCGATAACTAGAAGTGTCTAAATCACTATTAAATTTTACTAGTCTAACTCCAGAAGTTTAATTCAGCCTGTCAATCAGTTATAATTAGTTAAACCAGTTAAAATGATGTGGTAGGTGAGAAGTAGGTGAGAATAGGCACCTTCCCACATGAATCCATGCAATACTGGTGCTAACTGAACTGGAGGACATCTAGCTGAATGTAAATGGAGCATAGCTTAGCTTAAATAGTTAGCAACTACCAACAACTGAAGGAGGCTAGTGGTGGCACTCCCAATGGATCCTAAATTGTATGGATTTGTCTCAGAGGAACATAAAATTATGCATAAAGGTGCATTCACTTGCAGTTAACCTCTATATGTGTTCCTCACACTCTAGTGACTAGTAGTAGTGGCCCCATTAGCCCAAGTGGACCCAATGGTGCTAGTGGACCCAATATTAATTAATGAATCCTAAGTTAGGAAAATATAATCTAATACACAGGTATGGATAGGGGAGGATTAGAAATACCAACAAGAAAAAGGATATATTTTGGGTGTTTTAATGCCAAAAATACTTCATTTAGCACCTCAAAACAATGTAAGAAGTTTAGGAAATGAAAAATCATAACAAAATTGCCAAAATGGAAAACTATGTTTTGAGCCAGTCGATTAGAGGGGTGGACACTAATGTCCATATCGATAAGTACATTCCATTGGGTTGATTTCTCCACTCATATGGGGAAATTATTGTCGAACTTAATTCTTTATCAACCATTTTCCTTGGTACATGATCTTCTCTACTTTCACAACCCGATAGAGTTGGATTTTTTTATTTATGAGTGCCCTTAACTTATGTTCCCATGATTATATCAATGGAAGTCTGTTCCATGCAGTCACAGTTGATATATTTAGGTGTCAAATGATTTTCCACCTCCGATGTGTCCAAAAGTGGTGGAAAGTATGGTTGAAGAAGGTCCACGTTAAATATTGGGTGTAAGCCAAGGAAGGGGGGGAATACTTAACTAAAGAGAATTATTTTCAATATCCTTAGTGGTGATATAAGGCCTACATCCAAGTGGATGAAGCTTATAATGGGTCATATAAGGTGCTCTTTCTGCAAATGAAACCAAACCTTATCTCCCACCTGAAACTTGCGTGGAACACTTAGGTGATCATGGTGTTGCTTGTACTTGGAATTTACTTTTTGTAAAAATATCATGGTCCTATTAGCATATGTGTTGAATTTTTTCAATGAATTTGGTGGATTTTTTGGTATTCTATTGAGCATGGGAGTATTATACATGTGTGAGCACAAAGGGAAGTGCTACATCAATGGTGCTTAATGGATGAAATCCCAGGCCCACCTGGAAATGGATTTGGTCAGTAGAGATATAGAAGGATCTATTGTAGTTGTATATAACATAAGGAAGGCTCTCATTTCATGTGTGTGGATGCTTGGAGTTGTAGATGCATAGGATGTGCAAAATCATCATGTTGGTAAATTTTGTTTGTCCATCAGTTTGGGGGTGGAATGTGATAGATTTGGTGAGATTTGTGTCCAATAGTGACAAGAGACTCAACCAAAATGTACTTAAGAACCAACTATCCAGATCTAAGATGATATTCTATGGGATTCAAAAATGTACCAATACATGCTCGAAGAAGAGATTGGAAGTGGCTTGGATTGTGATAATATTCTTATAGCTTTTTAGAACGACCATCTTGGAGAATCGTTCAATAACCATGAACACAAAACCATTACAATGCTTTGTTGAAGGAAGGATTGACATGTATTCCATCGACATAGATTACCAGGGTCATCATGAGTAGTTAGAGGGGTGTCTAGTCCTTTTTTTTAAATTGTTGGATTGGTGATGGAGCACGAATTCTAGGATATGATATACTAACCGAAATCCTAGTGAAGATTCAAATAATAGAAATACTTTTGTAGTTACCACGACTGTTTTCTCCACACCAAAGTGTATGGCCACACAACTGTAGTGGGATTCCCAAATAAATTTTTCGTGTTTAGTTGAAGGAACAAAAATATGACCCATATGGTAAAATAGTCCATCCTACATATGAAATTTAGTAACAGTATTTCCTATTCCGAATAGTTGGTATAATGTAGTGAATTTGAGATCACTGTCATAGAGTTGGGACCATCTGGTAGTATCATGCCCGCAATAGTCAATTATTATGTTTAGTGATACGACTAGAGGTTGACTTAGGTAGTATATGACATGATTGATTCTCCATTTATTATATTTAATGTTGAGGTAAAATTGTTGCAAGTATGTGGACCACTTTTGATGGAATTCATTCTATAATTTTTGTTATGGCTACATGAACTATAGAGGATTGTGATTTGTATGGATAATTGTGTCCCTCTCTAGAATGTAGTGGTTCCATTGGTGGTATACTTGTAAAATGGCATACATCTCTTTGTCTTAGGTGGGGTACTTCTAAATGAAATTTGAGAATGTCTCACTATGATAGGCCACCAGATGATTGTTTTGAGTGAGAAAAACACCCACATCATAGTCTGAATCATTTGTATCAACATTAAAAGGTTGTTCTATATTGGGAAAAGAAAGCACCGAGGATGAGCATAAATGATGTTTTATATCATTGAATTATTTTTGTTGCAACTTGGTCCACCAAAAATGAGCCTTTCCACCACCTTTACTCACTTGGTTGAGGGGCCATGAAATATGAGAGAATCCCAACATGAAGTTGTGATAGAAGTTGGAAAGGCCCAAGAAGCTCCAAATATCTATTAGTGTTCTTAGGGTTGGTTATTCACAAATGAATTTGATCTTAGTTGGATCCATATGTACCCCATTCTCATATAAAATGTATCCAAGGTATTGGGACATGTTCATGTTGAAGTATCGTTTCTCTATGTTAGAAAATAGCTTATGTTTTCGCAGAGTATGAAGGACCTGTTGAATGTGCTGCAAATGTTCTGCCCAAATCCTACTAAACATGAGGATTTCATCCATATATAGAACTACAAACTAATTAACAAAAGGCCGCAAGATGTCATCCATAAACCTTATGAGATTTGTTGTGGCATTTTTAATCCAAAGGTAATGACCATCCATTCGAGAAGACCTTCTTTAGACTTGAAATAAATATTCCATACATGTGTTCATTTTATTGGTACTTGGTGATATCCAAACTTTGAATCAATATTTCTAAAGTACTTGTATCCCTTTGAGTTGGTCAAGAAGGTCGTAAATTTAGGTAATTAGGTATTGATTCATGACTGTGATTCTATTTAAATATTTGTAATCAATATAGAGGTTCCAAGTCCCATAATGTTTTGCACAAGCATGAGTAGAATTATGCAAGGGGAGGAGATGGGATGAATGTGCCCGTTTTGCAGAATCTCTTGAATTTAGTGCTCGATTTCCTCATTTCTCATGAGAAATCATCAATATATAGACCCTTTAGGTAAAGGAACAACATGTTTTTTATCGATTCAATTCTTTACCTAACAATATACATGCACCCTAATAGGTGATGTGAATATGTCTTGCTATTTTTCTATGAATTTTTCCACTTTATTTTGTTGTGTAGAGAGGCCTTATGTGGAGGCCATAGACATCCCCATGGTTTTCTGTTGACTATGAGAATGAATCATGAAGAGGAAAAAATTACCATTATGGGAGATGAGCCTCTTGCACTGTTTATATGGGATCAAATAGACTATGGTACGTGGAGCTACATCTGGTATCATGTATAACTATCTACCCAAAGTAACAATGGTGGTACAAGGTCCAAACACATACACATCATGGCATTAGAAAATGTATTACTTCCCCAAAGAAGTGTAACATCACAAAATTCAAGTGTGGAAACATTGCACAACACCGCATCCTTTAAGGTATTGATACCAGAAGGTAGAAAACATTGTTGGCTACTGTGAATATACCATCTATGGAAGATCCACCCAATGTTGTATGGTTTTGGGTGTGGGGTTGTTTGAAACTCCAATCACTTGATGAAATTTGTTGAGATTAGGTTCTTTTGGATTTTGCTATCAATAATGAAATGCGCTAAAGCACCCTTCACCCACATTTTTGAGTGAAAAAGGTGCTCACCTTATTCCAGATGCCTAGTTTGTTGGGATGGAACTTACTAGTAGCGACTGTGGCACTAGGTTTTGCATCAATCATTTGGTTCCCATTGTCTAGATTTGAATTAGAGTTAGATCATGGATCTAACTCTGAGGATTCCATCTTTACTACCAATGACTACTCTGAGAAACATTCCTCAATGTTGTGGAAGGAAAATTTATGGAACTTGAACAACTTCCTAGTATCTTTCTTCCTCTTCCCACTATCCTTCACTTTTTGCGGCTTAAACTAGTTTTCAAGGTTTTCCATCCTTCCTTTTTCCTTTTTTCTATGGAATGGAGATTCCTTTTTCATGTTTTTTCCATGATGTGTTTGTAGATCCAAACTCCCACGTATTCTTGTTCTTCAATTTTTACTTGATTTTGACAACATAACAATAAGTGACTCCTAGTGATGAGATGTATGAAAACTCCATTTTTGTTTGGATGTACCTATGTAGACCCACAAAATATTTTAGAATCAGATGCTACCTGGAGTCTCTTATACCCATCTTGGTATGCAAGGTAAGGAAATTATTTATGAACATTGACACTGTTTGGTCCCTCTCTTGACATAGTGTTGTCCACCTCGTGTGTTGGTCGTCATAGTTTCCAATAAGGTAATATTTTTCCTTAATGACATTTTTTGATCCATGAAATGGGTGCAAGTCGGATTGAACCCAAACATTTCAGACTCCTCTATGGAGGTTTCCTAACAATAAGTTTCCCACCAATTTTTGACATGGGGAACAACCTTAATAGGCACAAAGGAGATCTAATTTTACTTATCAAAAAAATTGTGGACATAGAAATACCCTTCTAGTATATTTATCCACTTTCCCAAATCTTTTGCATCTATCCAGACTTAAAATATAGAAATATCAAAATTAACTTGTACCTTGAAGGGGGTGTCATCGTTAGACAAAGACACATCTTTTGTTGTCAAAATCCATTTTAAGTATTTGGTAAAATTGATCTGTCATGCCATCCCTATGTCATGTGAGGGATTCCCTAAGAGACATCCCAACAAGATCTCCTGCTCCGTCGTCTCTCTTTTATTCCATCATGTGAGGCCATCGGTGTTGACAAGGATGGATTTTCAAAGGCTCAAGTAGCTTGAGTACCAAATCCTAATACCTCAACCTCATTGGGGACATGTATAGAGAAACCAATAAATAATAGATCCACTCTAATACCACTGATTCAAATTTATAAAGGGACAAAATGAAAAATAGAAATATTCTAAGACACAAAAAATTAATATGAATTTATATTTTATGCAAATTGTTTGTAGAATTGCATTATGCATACAACTCTAAAAGCTAAGTTCATATTTTTAGTGAAACAATGTCATATGAAGTCAAATGAATACAAAATTTGGGATTGGGATAGCTAGCACATATCCCCATTAGGCCTGGAATTTTAAATTCTATTACCTGTCAAATCAAAATTTTATGACGGTTTTGTGTTTTTCATATCCATCTGTTTACGTTTTGATCAAATTAATGACTGTCAATTTTTTTTATCTATTTTGAAAGAAATAAAAATATTATTTAATAAATCAAAATTTTATAAAATTTGAATTAAATTATATATATGTATATAAATTTATATTTAAATTTAAAAAAAAAATTAAACATACCTAATCATTTATTGTAGCCAATATCACCCAAATCCAATATCACATATGGCAAACAACTTAGTAAAAAAAAGAGGATAAGATTAAAAGATAGCCCTTTGCATCCTTTAACAAAGAAAATAAAAGATTAAAAAAAAATCTCTAACATGAGTAAAGCAACTCGAGTTAACCGAGCTTTGATATAACTAGTGTTTTACCTCTACATGTTACAAAAGGCTGTAATGTTGCACCGTCCCTGGAGCAAACCCCAAAATGTTGGGAGCCTCAAACATATATTACAAGTTATGATGGGAGGTATAAGTGAGTACCTGTCAAATATACGTTTTGAAATTTTTACTAAACATAGATGTTGACATTTTAATTTTTTTTTAACTGGTCAAATATGTTTGAAAATAAAAATACGTTCTATAGCCCATCAAATTCCAGGCCTAATTCCCATGATTCCATCAAAATGAGTGTTAGATTTGCTTGTATAACCCTTTAAAACATGAAAGAACTTGTATATGTAAATGTAATGTAGCTTTATCGTACAATGTCTGTTGGAATTCAAATTTTAAGAGAATTCATCAAACATCAATATACACATTCTCACCAAAAATTAGAATTATTT
>LPNX010884769.1:467409-481217 GCA_001517045.1 Pseudotsuga menziesii | reverse complement strand
TCCAGCAGACAAAATTGCAGTTTACTTCGAAAAACGAAATAGTTCCTCTTCCGAGTGAACAGTTACAAAATTTGCTAAGGGAAAAAGCCCTTATTTCATCAGGATTTCCATTATTTAAACAACAACTGATCTCCCCTGGGTTCCCTCGGTGCGTGACCTTTCAGCGCTCTTGGCGATTCAGTTTCTCTCCTGGCCGTTTCGTTTTCTTCAATCATTTGAACAAACGCTTTACCCTCTGATAGTAACTGCTGCAACGCTTCAGTGGCGCCTTTGTCATCCGTTTGGGTTGTCTCTTTTCTTGCCGCAAGCCGCCTTCGTGACCCCTGTGATTCTCCCTGCACGTAATTTATGCGCATTATCCACTAACTTAAGACATCGACCATCAAAATTTTATAACCCTAGTGAAAGATTCACAAAGAAATTGGCCCGGCTTCACGGGCGAAAACTTATGAAGAGAAAAGGCTGTCGGGTGGGCTAATAATCAGGCATCGGATGGGTAAGTTTCGGGGAGCCGCAACGGCGGGCGAGCACGGGAAGAGAGGAAGTGGACAACGAGCGTCGTAGGTGATCGGGCAGCGGAGGAGAGTGGATCGGCGGGCAGACTACTCCGCCACCCGCAACGGCGGGTGGGATGCAAGCTACGGACAGGCGACGGAAGCTGCAAAGGCGGTAGTTCGGGTGTCGGGTGAAACTCAAGTCGGGGCCTGACTTTATCTCCCCAGCCGCAACGTCGGGTGAACAGGAAATCTGGGGCAAGCGATTCACAACTTGAATCGAGTGTCGGAGAGAAGTGGGTCGGGCGGAGACTTTGTTCTGAGGGCCGCAACGGCGGGTGGGATAAGACTCTTCTTCCTCCAAAAAAGGCCCGATCCAAAGAGAGAAAAACATCATAGCTAGAAATAACTTGCATCTAAAAACCGTCTTTCCCCCTGTTCATGCAAAATTTTCAAACTTTGGCGGGTACCAGGAAAATCGCACGACACAAGCTAACTTGGACAAACACTTAAAAAGTCGAGCAATCGACTTCAAACACAAGATAAGCTCCAAGACGCCAAACTTTCAACAGTAGGTTCGAGCAACTAATGACAAGGAGGGGTCCCTGAGTTTAAGTAAAAGACTAAAATCAGGGAAACAGGTTGCAGTAGCAACAAGCCGATTTTACCACACATGGTGGATCACACCTTTATGGCCTTCCCTGTCCCTCTGTAGACTCTTTAGACCCGATGGATCATTTTTGTACCTTTGATGTTTCCAAGATCATTCCTAAAAAAATGCAATAATTTCCATACGCAACTTTTAATCTTTTTCTCATGTATATACGTGGATTTTACCCTTAAACCCACGTACATCGAGATGTGTGCAAAAGGCCAAATGATTTTTGAGTTTTCCTTGATGTGGATCCAAGTTACTTGTCTCTTGGCCTTCCATATGCCTTGAGATCACTCAGATTCGACCTTCCATTACCCCATTGAAGAGATATATAAGGAACCCTTTGGATACATTGAAAAGGGGAGGAATTGAAGAGCAAGAAAATTATAGTCCATTGTTGCCAGAGCTTATACTTGAGTCTGCATCCCTTTGTCCCTTAGAGCACTTTGTGTTCTTCCCAAGCTTTCCTTTTACTTATGAGCTTACTATTGAGAGATGGAGGATTGAAGTGGTGGAGGCCCAGGTGGGGGACTCAGTTTCTCCGATTCGCAAACGTGCCGACAGAGGTTGTCACTATTGTAATCTCTGTTTTATATCAATAGAAATATCTTTTCATGTCCAATAATGTGTATTTAAATGAGTATTTGATCCATGGATGCTTTTAAATGATTATATGTTATTGATTATATATGCTAGAGTAGGTCTAACACAATTATATATAGCATGCTTGTCTTGTTTGCAGAATGTTGAGGAAGCAAATTGCTAATACAAGCGAGATTGGAAAAGCTCAACGAGGATCTACATCAACCGTTCAGAATAAAGTATGAACCAAGATCCTTTAGTGTTAAATGTTTCGTTTCTCTTGCATATAGGGAAGGATTGATTTCTGGAGTCAAGATGTCTATTGTGGTACCCCAAGCCATAGGAATTTCTCTCCGTAACACTACTTCCATGATGGCTTCAGCAAGTGTAAACCAGATATGTTTGTGCGCCTCAATTTTCCTGCTCTTTTTCTCGAAGGAGGGCCTTGGTAGTCTAATAGGCAAGAGCATTCTCTTGGATTCTTATTTCGGTTGTGGTCGTATGCTAGACCACATATACCTCGACCGACACGAGCTTGGAGAAATATTGGGATAATGTCCCAAATTCACGAACAACACTATCAAACTCAAGTGTCCTCGTCTCCATTTCCTTCACTTTGATGTATGCCTTTACTAGCAGCAACAGTAGCGGTGTTACTAGCGTGTCATTAGGATAAACGTCGTAAGTTTCAATCTCGACTGTGATTTTAACATCATTGATATCCTCAGTCAGCATAATGATGTGTTCCGCTAGCTTATCAGTAAGGCGCAACTACTTTTTACTTAGACCCTTCATACTGGACTTTGCGACCTCTACAATTGCTTTCGAAAGAAATCTTATGTCCTCCTTGGGTAAATTGATAGTGTTAGATATCTTGTCAACTTTGTGCTTTTTGTGCCATGGCTGATGCTTCCCTATGTTTCATGCCCCTTCCCGGGCCTTCAACACATCATCATCAGTAGGCGTGTCTTCAGAGTCATCATCATCATCATTGTTGTGACCACTGTCATCATTGTCGGAGCTCAATGAGTTGTTGTCTTTCCCGCCGCCACTTTCATTGCCGTGTCCATCATCTTGTTCATTTCCTTGACCATTCCCTTGGCCATTTCCTTGGTCCTCGACTTGGCCACTTCCTTGGCCATTTCCTCCCTGGTTTCCTCCTTGGTCCATCTATACATTGACCCGAACGCGCCATTCTGCAGGACACTCCTGGATGACTATGTCTACATCTGCGTCGGTGATCATGAACCATGTCGGAAACACTTTCTTTTGGGGTTCTTCCTGTGGTTCTAAGATCATGCTATGGGAACTAGCCTGGAAGTTTATGAAAGAGCCATATTTTTGCATTGTCACGGCTCTTACTTTGTACGTTTTCTTTATTACATCGTGCAGCACCTTGCCATGCAGAAAGAACTCTATGTTATTGTCCTTCTGCTTGATCTTGTCATCCTTATCCTCCCAGAGGTTCTGATACTTTGCGCTAAGGAAAAGAACTTGGACATCCAGCAACTGGTAGTCCGGTGGGTTGGACCAAAGAATAAAGGAAATCAAAATGATCAGCGAGGAATAGTGGAATTTACCTTTAACATCCTCATGTTCATGCTCTGCATCATCTAGCAGTTCATTCAACAAGTATTGGGACTAGTTGAATATTACGCCCGCTGCACACTGCTTTGCGATTTCTATCATTTTGGCGGTGCACTCAGTGGGCCACATCTTGCACAGTAGCTTGCAAGATAATATTTTCATGGCAAACATCACCGTGTTGTCAGCTATGGGGGCAATTAGGAATCCCCTACTTGCATGTTGTAGGTCATATTTCTGCTTCATTTTTGTCGTATCTCTATTTGGATGTAGATACAGTGTAGGGTCATGCCCTTGCCTCGACAGACCTATTATCGACGAGATGAGCTCGATGTCGATAGGGTAGGGTCGATCGAGCCATAAGTACCCTCCGTGAAAGAAAACAAGGAACTTCCTTACATATGTACTTACTTGTGTGCTCCGACCAAAGTGTGGCATGAGCATCAATTTTAACAAGATTGCACTGTCTACACCAATGGCCCACTCTATTGGCACTACAAGTCGGGGCTCGGGCGACATGACTGGAAGCGTGACCATGTAATCTTTCCTCTCCAAGCCCGCCTGCTTGCGCATATCTATATCCTCGAATTGCAGCCCTGCCAGCTTTGACAGTTTATCCATTAGTAAGGGAAAACTAGTAGGGATCCGGGGTGTCGCTAACCGAGAACACGCTTTCGTTCAAAGCTTCACTTCCAACTCCTCTTCTCTCCTGGGTCAAATATATTGTGGTAACAAGTTCTACTCTTCTATGGTGACACTGACGTCTCAGTGTGGTGGCGACTCTGGTGCGTCCTCCTCAGATATGTCCTCAGCAGGCATATTCATAACGGCCTTAGCCTTACGCTTCTTAGATATATTTAGCCTTGATTATTATGGAACCTATGGACGTGGAATGAAAGGTCATGGACCTACAACATGTGGATTCACCAGTGGATTCTGAACAAGGTTCAACACAGGGCCCGAACCAGAGGTTGGAACAGGGGCTGAACCGACTGAAAGAATTGTCTGTTGTCTCGGTCACGCCATCATTTCTGGTTCTTTTCCTTACTGTTGTACCTTTGGTGGTTGTAATCTCTTCAAGAATCGGGCATGGAAATGTGAGGGTAATGTCTGATTTCTCACTGACACTGGAAATCTCAATAACCATGAGTTTCAACTCTCTTACTCACAATTCTAGTTCGCTCTTCTTCTCTCTATGCATGTAAAATAATTCTTGTCAATCAAGCCTCATATTTATAGGGATGCACCCATCCTGCATGCAATTATTCGGTGGAAAATCGACGTCTTGTCCATCACATGGGATTCTTGTTCAATGCATTCCACATCAATTCGCCTACTCGAGTTCAGAGTTGTACATGTTAGGACAGTTATGGCAGTTATGGTAGAAACAACTGATGGGACCAAAAAGCACTTCGTCATTTCCTCGGACTCATCAAATTAATGGCACTTTACCATCATAACCGCCTATATATTTTTGGGTATTCAGGATTTAATGACGTTCAGTTGTCATTCGCGCTCTTTAAAGTGATTTTCCTACTTCCATTGCAGACGTGCGACATAATAGTTTCCTTCCCTTTTTTTTCACATGCAACATGACCTTACCCAAGAATGTCATAGCCATCATAGTAAGGTTTCGACTGACTTCCATTTACCATTCTTGTGAGGTATTTTCCATCTATCTTCTGTAATCACTGTGCCTGGGTCAGTGATGTGCGCGATCAAATATGGCCCTAGCCAATGTGTCTTCAATTTACCTCGATGCTTCAAAAATTTGTTGTCATACAACAAAACAAGTCCTCCGACTTTGAATGGCTTAATCTTGGTATGGTGATCATGCCATGCTTTCTTCCTTTGCTTCTCTATGTTTTGATGGAACCCTTGGACAAAGCATTTCTCTTCCATTTGAGGGAGCTGCTACAACCTCTACTCGATAGCATCTCCATCGTTCATTTCCGTCAATGCAAAAATCCTTAGGCTTGGCATAATTTACTCCATCAGCACAACAATTTCATGTCCATACACCATTCTGAATGGAGTGTGCCCTGCCAGTCCCTTGCAAGTGGTGCAGTATGCCCATAACACAACTGAAACTTTCTGATCCCTATCATATCGGTGTACATTGCACACTTTGGTTAATGCATTCTCTAAAATCTTGTTGAAGGATCCAACCATTCCATTCACCTGAGGATGATAGGATGTCATCTTCTTATGCTGAATCTGGAACTCTGTAGTAAGCTCATCAATCATTTTGTTAACAAAATGCGTTCCTTGGTCATTGAGCATAATTTTTGGACAGCCAAATCTGGTCACCACATTTTCAAATAAACACTTCGCCATAGTCGTAGTGGTGTGATCTTTAACATGCATAGCTTCATCCCATCTTGTTAAATAGTCTATCATAGTGATAATGTAGCACGTTCCAGTCCTCTTCCCTTGTGGACCGATTGGTCCAACAAAATCAACGGCCCACTCGCTGAATGCTTGAAGGGTGATTTGCGATGCAAGAAGCATCTCGTCGTGAAGCAACAGTTTTCCTGCTCTCTGGCAGATATCACATCACCAACAGAAGCTCTTGGTATCCATATGTATGGTTTTCCACCATAGTATTTCTTGCAATATCTTGCGCACAATTTCCTTTCCAGCGTAGTGTCCTCCTGCAACACCGGTATGTGCTTCACTCATTAGCCATTGTCGTTCATAGTAAAAAACATAGCGGCATAATATTTCATCCACTAGCAGCTTGTATAAGTGTCTCGCTATTAACATATAATCAACAACTTTGACGACAAATGTTTCTTCTGTGTAGTGGAGAATCCTTCAGGCGCATAGCTTGTGCTCAGGAAGTGGATGATAACATTAAACTCCTTATTGTGATCATCCATCATGGTGACCGCAAATAATTGTGCGTTGGGAAAGTTATCCTCCACACTGGTTGGTTCTTCACCACTTTCTATCCTTGACAGGTGATTAGGTCAGACATTTAGTCGATCGGGTTTAATAATGAATTCGAAATCAAATTCTTGAAACAAGAAAAGCCATTGATAAATCTTCGCCCACAACACTGTCTTGTTGACCACGTATTTTAAATCCAAATGATCAGTGTACATTTTTAAATTTCCACCCAATAAGCAGTGTCGAAACTTTTGAAGTGCATAGACCACGGCAAGTCCTTCTCTTTCTGTCATCATGTAATTTTTCTCAGTCGTCGACAGTTTTCTTCTAGCAAAAGAAATAGGGTGGTCAAGTGCACTCTCACCTGGTTGCATCAATACTATGTCGAGTGTGATAGATGACGCGTCGACGTGAACATGGAACTCCTTCTTCCAGTTCGAAAATACAAGTATTCGCGCAGTGGCCATGTTTTTCTTTAACTTGTCCAATCTTTCCTTACAAGGCTCCATCCACTGAAACTTCGCATATTTCTTCAACACTTTCTCCATAGGTTCAGTTATCTTGACATACCCTCTGATGAAATTCCTGTAGTATCATGTGTGTCTTAACACTGATATGAGTTGCGTGATTGATGTAGGCAATGGTAAGTCAAGGATAATCGCAACTTTCACTAGGTCGACCAAAATACTGTCGCAACATATGACATGACCCAACAGTACACCAAATGGTGCGCACAAAATACATTTCTTGGAATTAAGCGCAATCTGATATTGGTGACAATAGCCCAACATAATGCGTAGACTCTCCATATGGTCTCTTATTAGACCAAACATAGTCCAATCATCAAAGTAGACCTCAAGAAATTTATGTATGAAATATTTAAAATAAAAAACTACGATTCTAGAAAAAATGGCAGGTGCATTCTTGGGTCCAAAGGGCATTATCGTATACTGGTAGCATTCCCATTCTATGAAGAAGGTCATTTTGTGGTGATTCTCCTTCACAGTTTTAACTTGATGATAGCCAGAAAAGCCGTCGATGAACGAATACATATCTTGCCCTCCGACACTTTCAAGTACTTCATCTATAAATGGTGTTGGGAATGTATCGTGCAGGAATGCATCGTTCAACTTCTTTAAGTCGACACAGATCCTGACTTCACTTGTTGTCTTTTTATCTTGGATCACTATAGGGCTGATCCAATATGATTCGTCAACAAGTTTAATGATCCTTGCATCGAGCATGCGATCCATTTCTGCTTTTACCTTCTTTTTATACCTTCGATTCAGTCTATAAGGTTGTTGTTTGACTGGTTTAGCATCTGGTTCCAGGGGTATTTTCATCTCCCCAAGTCGCTGACTATTCCCTTCATCTTCGATAAGTTGGTAGGGAATAGATCCTGATACTCATGTAGAAAGTCAGTGATCTTTGCTACCGTCTCATCATCCTAATAATCTCCTATATTGGTGAACTTTGGGTTCTCTGGTGAGACAATGTTTCTTTCTTGATTTTCAATAGCTTAAGGAACTGGTCACTAGAAATACCACTCCCTTCAACTTCCCGCGTTCCCTCTGAATTTGGTATCTTTATTGTAGTTGGATCACCATCTGGTTCTCCATCCAAGTTGTAACAAGCCATCCATTGCTAGATGGATGCACTGCACTGATGTGAACTTACTACTTCGACATGGATTTCTACAAATATTTTCTCCCTGATTGTCTAAAGAGAACCATCAACTATAGGTTTCTCATCAGCAAATTCAAGTGTATGTGTGAATTGGTTAGCTAGCCCTTCCCAATCCCGAGTTCCTTTTTTAATTACATCGATGTATACCAGCTTCTGGGTGTCATTCCAAATGTATGAATGAAATGATATGCCCATTGCTATCATGGGTATTCTACAAATGCTATGCGACACTGATTAATGTGCTCAACAGGGTTTGACAGCCCTGTGTATTTCTAACTCACGACATTGACTTCTTCACCGAATATAAATTCCAGCAATCTTCTACACTATGTTCATTCTGATATGGATTTCTTATGTGTATCCCACCATCTTGTAGGCATAGCCTTCAACACATAGTCCAACGCAGACAAGAGCTACGGTTCTATGACAAGTTCATCAAATTCCCTGAGGAAGGTCGCAAGGTTAGGTAATCCCTGATATGTGGGTAACTGCCTCAACTGATTCTTAACCCAACACACCGACCAGGTAACTCTGGCGCATTGCATCATAGAGACTTCATGCAATCTGTTTTGCCAATTTTCTAAGGCCTATCCTGAGTCAGATATGTAATCTTATTGTAAGGAAGTGACATTGTAGATCTGGTTGATATAATCACCCTGTCCCTCGTTGTAGACAGGATCAACTTATCTTTGTCCCTCTAATGGATCAATGGGAGACACTACCCTTGTCTCATCATCCTTGAATGATAGAATCATTTTATTGAAATTTATAATGGTCTGATTATATATGGCCCAATGTTTCCCCAGAAGCGTGGGATATGGGTTCATGTCTTCGATAATATTAATGACTTCAAAGTCTTCAAATGTGTGCAACCCCTCAATTTCGACAGGGACTTGACACAGCCTACCAATTGGTAGGACCTTCACCTAATTTGCAAGTCGCAAGTGTACATGGGACCAATCCAAGCGCGGCTTTCCCATGCTTTCACGAGTTTGTCGCATCAAAATATTGATGCTTGAACCTAGATCTAGGATGATGTAATCCATGTCATAGTCTCTTATCAGTGCAGTAATTCTTAACTCATGCTCGGTTTTGAATTTCTTCTTGACATGGTTAACCTTCCTTCTAGGTTGCGACTCTTCTGGGGTTTCTTCTATCAGTGCTTGTAGTTATGCGATAGCATCTTTATCTTGAATTAGTGCAAAGAAACGTGACAGAAACGACTTAAGCTTACTAACCTTTTTTAGGATCTACTTTTGGAATAGTTGTTGGAAGCATTCATGCATATTCCCGACTTCAATTGATGTTGATGGTTGTTTTTGATACACAAACTACGCTCGTATGTCCAAAAATACTTTCTTATGTTTTTTAACGTTGAATGGTACTTTATTGTGCGCTACGGGTCACACCTATGGCTGCGGTTGTAGTTGTTCTTCTGGTATATCCTGATCAGCTCTTGTCATGGCACCTCCTCGTGTTACGATGACAATGCTTAGATCCTCGGCTCAACAACAATCATCTGAACATTAAGGTTAGGATTTGGATTCGGATTTGGATTTTGCACAGGGTTAGGACCTGCGATGGTTTGAGCTTTCCACTTTGCAATCAATTGAGTACATTGCTCCACATTATGGTCCTGCACTTTGCAATGTGAACATGTATTTGCTAGTTCTTGGAAATATCTAGCATAATGGCCCGGTTTTCCATAGTTATAGCATGTAAACTGACCTCTTCCTCTACCAAATCCTCCTCCTCTTCCTCTAAATTTTCCACCACCCCTTCCCTAAAGGTGTGTTTGTTGTAGTGGGTACTGATTCTGAGGCGCATACTGATTCTGAGGTGCATACTAATTCTGAAGCGCATACTCATTGTGATACTGGTTTGGTGGGAAAGGTGCAATATGGTAGTGCGATTGTGCCTATTCAGCCTGAACCTACCCATCGTTCTTCATCAAGTAGGTGTCTACCATCTTTTCCTTCAAGAGTTGGTATGCTCTACAATCCTTCTCTTCATGCCCCACTAACTTACAAAATTTACAAAAAATTCTTGCGGGGGTACTTACAATCTTTTGCAAGTATAGGCACTCTTCATTGTGATTCCCTCTAGTCTGCTATATTCAGCACCAGGGTAGTCTATGGGCACTCAATGGGTTTGGCACACCCGATGAGATGTAGTTCATGTAGGTCGGACAATTATCCTTGGTGTGTCCATCCGTTCTTCATTTTGTACACCATAAATATTCTTAGGATTCCTTTCCTTTATTGATATCCTGAAGTTGTATCGTCACATTAGCTAGTTGTGATTGAATCTACACCATTCCTGCGACACCATCTTCGATTGGTGAGGTTTCTAGCTTCATTGCTAATTCGAGTGCTTCTGTCTACGATTCAATATTTTGTTACATCAATAGCCCTTAGATGTGTGGTAATATCACAACAATAAAACACTCGTTATGCTACACATCTGATATTTGGAAACTTACTTTGGCCATCAAAGTTTTAAGCCACTACTCAAAGTCCCATACGGACTCTGCCAATGATTTTTTTATCTCCTTGATCTCGGTGATACACTTCGACTCAGATTTAGGTTTTCTAAACTCACAAATCATTGCGAGTTAGATTTCTTTAAGGGTCTTATGTGGGGCTTCTGGTGGTAGTACGTTGAACTTCATAAACCAGTCCAGCGCACGACCCCTCAGAGTCATGATCATTTGTGCTTTCTTAAGGTCTGTGCTATGAACTAGGCGAACCATCCAAACAACTTCACAGAGGAACCAATGCTTCTCTGGATCATCTGCTCCATTCCCATTGAATGTGGGTAATCTAATATCTGCCCAAGCCATTGTGTTGGCATCGAGGTTGTCTAATGAATCATTTAATGGATGTGTACCCTCTTTCATGCTAGTTGCAGTACTAGCACTATCGGTATTAACAACTCTTTCAAGATATGAGGCTCTAGACCTTGCCTTTGGAGATACTCTTGGTGTGATGTAGTTGTGTCCTGATCTTGGTGTCTCCATAGATTCCTCTGACTCTTCTACTTCAGATATAAACTGATACTCTTACTCTTCGTTGCAAGACCCTTTGTCTAGCCATGACTCAACTTTGTAGTCACTTTCTCCGAGCAGACTAGGACTTGTCTTTCTCCTTTTTCCATACCTGAATCTCCTTCCACACCTTAGGAATCCATATTCTAGTTTAGGTTCTTTACTTCCTGGGAACATCTCATCTCACCATTTTCCATTTTCTTTGCAGATTGTCCGTGACATATCCCCTGCTATAGATATGCAACTCAACTATTTAACTACAAGATACCCTTGTCATATACGAGCATATTTATCCATGTACTTATAGAAAATAAGTACCTTTGCCAAGGTACTTGGAACAAATTTCTTTCCGCCTCACTATATGAGGTGATCGTCTCAACTACGAACTTAGTAATATATCCTTCCAAGATGTTGTCGACCCAAAAAACAACAGCTCTAGATATGGGGTTACCTACACTGGTTATCTCACGAACCAACCAATCACTCAACTCAACTGCTTCTCTTCTCTGGAAATTTGTATGTCGAGTCGCCAATCTTGACAACCACTCGTGCAGTACAATAGGAAACTCTGCACAAAATATCTCGTGAATATTAGAGTATATGTACTGGTCTAACCATTTTTTTGCGCTCAACCGCGACCTTGCTCTTTCTTCCTGTGCAAATGCTAACGTCTTAGACTCTATCCAATTATCTATTTCCTTCTTTTTTGGATGCCACAACATCCCCCTCGACTCAAATTATTACGGGTCCCAGCAGCGGAACCATTTTTTGGCTTGTTTTCCTTATTGACACAACCCAAGTTCAACAACAACACAAAACCAACAAAACACCCAAAGACACCGGCTCGACGGAGCAAACTCAGTCGGCAACACCCATGAGGAAGGCACAGTCTCACCCGAGATATATTAATAATAATGGAAGATAATCAAACATTAAACATTTAAAGCTAAACATTCAACGAATCACATTCACCATTCAAAATCCATCAACACAAGAACTAACGTCGAAAGCCATATGGGAAAAACCACCAAGTTGCTCTTCATCTAGCATGAGAAATATAGGTAGCACCTTCTAGTCTGTGAATTATAGACTGTTCTTAAGATGTGTCTTTTAGCTCAACTCTTCTTTCTCTCATGCTCTCTGGTTTATCACTTCTATCTACTCCTATTGATCCACACACAGCCTGGATCGACTCTTCTACTCTACCATTTGCATACTTAGCTGCAGATTAACTCATACAAAACAGTCTACGCACTCAGCTGTATATTTGTGGATCAACAACCTTCTACTATTAGACTCCTCTCTGATCTGAACTTAGTAGCAGCCAATACTAACTAACTGAACCTATCTCTTGAAGCTAACCCTTATACAAAACGGGATCGTCCTATTTATAGAATTAAAAACCATGTAGGGCCGACTGAGTACAGCTCAATTAGTACAGACTCAAGTAGCTACAAAATATCTTCTATTACATTGATGATGACCCATACCTAGCCGCAAAAGTCCTTCATTACATTAACCACGAACATAACTAGCCATGGAAACGTCTTTCAGCTTGTTTGTATAGGTCATAACTAGCCGAAAAACTATCCTTTAGTCTTTCACCGGCTTGTCCTTATGCAGTATTCCTTGACTTGCACTTGTTCAGCCTTAAAACTTCTACCTGCCTCTTCCACCAACTCAGATCTTCCTTTCCTCGTTGCAACGATCCTCTTCGTAGCTTCCTTTGCTCTACGCTTGCGCTTCATATTCTTCCTTGTGCACTTTTCCTTGCCCAACAAAGAAGTCCAAATCTTTGCTTCATTGCACATAATGGTTTATATTGATGGAGTTTTCTTGTCTCTCTCTCATATCTTTGTGGCATATTTGATTCATATATTTTCATCAACATTCTTATGATTCATTTCATTGAATATTTGTATATTTTATCTCCTCCTCTCTTGGAAATCAATATTTTGGATCTCATTTCTCAATATTATGGATCATTGTTATGAGACATAGTAATCACTCCATGGGAACAAGGGTTTAAAGCATATTTTTTGTTCATATTTTCAGCAATAAACAACCTCCTTTCAGTACTCTCAAAATCCCATTGATGGGCCATACATTGTAAGCATCATAGTTGGTCCCACATACACTACAACTTTTTTCTACACCTGGACCTTTGTTCACTATTGCAGGATAATCATACACAGATTTCATAACATCCATTAATATACAACATTTTTAGAATATTCACAAGATTTTTATGTTTCCTATGGAGGGTTTATTAACTCTACAATAACCCATAATACTCTACAAACCTTTGGCATCCTTTGTAGCCCTTTACACTCAACACTCCCAAATTCAACAATATTGCATATTCATATGACCATCGCATGGATTAACAAAAATTTCATACAACATCTAAGAGCTTGGATGACCTAATTTCAACCCTTTCTTAACTGGTCAATTGTTGTATAGCCACTAACAAGGCACAATCATGGATGGAATGGAGGACAACCCTCTTCTGCAAACTTTATAGAGATGCCACAATCTCTACAAATGTTATAGAGGGTATACAATAACTTAATGGAAAGGTTATTCTATCACCTGAAATGAATATTTTACGAAATTTTATTTCATTTCTTGGTTTATGAGATATCATTGATTGAAAGTAGCATAGGTCTATAAGACAATGCTATTATGCACCTCCTGAGTTTCGGTGGTATTTTCTCACTCCACAATAGACATCACAGAAAGTTCCAATAGCAATGAAAATATATCGTCTATACATCAAATGGCTATTCCACGAAAATTGATTTCATCACATGTAGCAAAAATTATGAAAAAATTCATAGAGAGATGTCCACAACCCTAAAAAACACAA